>BRZM01000061.1:1965238-2039251 GCA_033238685.1 Lates japonicus | reverse complement strand
AAAAAAAAAAAACATCAACATGCAGCAGAATCATCCAGAAATGCCATGTCAGTAGAGTTTTTTAAAGAGTTTTTCGGGCTGCTGATTTCAGAAAAAGTGACAAAATTGTTCTTACCTGCGTTGCGCATGAGGTCGTTCATCCTTTAACGGAGATGGAGCACAGACAGTTAGTGTGTAAGCATTAACGAGCATGGTTTTAACAGCAACATCAAATAGAAGCATATGGGTATTTATGTGCTCCACTCCCAGAACCCCACTGCTCCACGTACCTCTCTTCCTCGCCCTCCAGCAGCTTGCGGTAGGTGGCGATCTCGATGTCCAAGGCCAGCTTCAGGTTCATCAGCTCTTGGTGTTCGCGGATCTGCCCAGCCAAGTCCTGCTTGGCCCTCCTCAAGGCCTCCTCCAGCTGCGCGATGTCCTCCCGGGCCTTCTGCAGGCTGTTTTCGCCCTCTGTCGTAATGTCGGTGATGTCCTTCTTCAGGGAATCTTCCTGCGGGAAGGACAGAGAGAAGATGAGGAGATCAGAGGCTGGGTGAAGAGAGCTGAGGTCTGGGAGTGTGTATCAGTGTGATACCGACCTTCCTTATGAGGACATCCAGGTCTCCATTGAGTCTCTGGATGTAGCGCACCATGTCTGAGATCTCCCTCTTTAAATCACGCACTTCCTGCTCACGTTGTCCTACATTTAAGACCAAGGCATCCATCTAAACAGGGAGAAAAACATTAATTATGTTGAGAATGTTTAACAACTGATTTTAATGTTTTTTTAATGTCACCTTTACTGATAACTGTACAGAGCTCCACACTAAAAGTATCACTTGTTTTTGTGTAATCCTCCTCACCTTCCTCTGGTTCCACTGCTCGGCCTCCTCCCTGGAGCGGGCGGCCATGTTGGCATACTGAGTCTTGACACTCTCGATGATGGCGTCCATGTCCAGAGAGCGTTTGCTGTTGTCAGGCAAGATCACCGTCCTGTTCTGGATGTTTGACTCCAGCTCCTTGATCTCCTGCAGGGGGCAGACATGAGGGGAAGAGTTAGTAGGGATTTTTTTGTCTACTTCTTTGGTGTTATATTCCCTGGAGTTACTGCTGTATTATCTGTTGTTGTTTAAGCCTCATAATCACCTCATCAAAGCCAACCCTGAGGAAGTCCAGCTTTGCCATCAGGTTCTCCAGCTCCAGAGCCAGATTCACTGCCTCTAAGTGACCGTCATCTACGTCCTGTCACACACATTAAACATGCATTCAGATGCATAAGTATACGGACAAAATTGTTTTCTAAATGGCTGAATAAATAAGCAGCATAAGTAGCTTACAGAACCTTTTTGTTGACGATAAACTCATTCTCCAGATCAGCTCTCTTTTGCAACTCGTCCTCATACCTGTGATCAATTGAAAATGAAAAATTATTTTGTGCTACTAATGGCAGAACTGACATTGTTTTGAGTCCTCTAGAAGGTTTAGTGTATCCCTACAGTGAACTAGGAGAGAAAATAATTCAATATTCAACTCCACTGTGACCCGCTGACCTGTGCTTGGTGTCATCCACCTCCTCCTGGTTCTTGGCCAGCTCGGCCTTCAGCTTCTCTTGGTCGTGGAGCAGGTTCTCGATCTGCTGCTCCAGCTCGTTCTCCAGCTGCTTCACAATGTCGTCGACCTTCCCCTCGTAGTCCTCCTGCTCCTTGAGGATCTTCAGCTTCGTGTCCAGCTTCTTGTTCTCGTCCTCCAGGTTTTTCACCTGAGACGGAGACAGGAGGAGGAGGAAAAGACATAAAAGCAGACATAATAATGAGGTGTGCTGAAATTAAAAAAAGTCTCAATATGTCTTGTGATGGCAGAGTAAATCTGAGGAATGTCATATCTAAATATATACTGCAGCTGCATGCCAAGTTTTACATGTTATCATTATGTGGTTCATGTTGATAATGACAGGTGTGGATGTCTCTGCACACTCAAAATATGAATGTGTAGCCTATTATCATGTTGTTGGGAAAAAAGAAGTGTTCAAGCTATGTATGAAATGTATATAGTTCTGTTTGTTTGACTAAACCTGTACATATTTCTGGTTATAGAGACCCTCCAGACCTCAGACTCAGTTCTCTGATTTTCCACAAGATGGCGTCCTACATGTCCCTCCAGCATTCTGTACATGAAATGAAGTTTACAGAGGGAGAAGCTTTTCATGGCCTCAGGTCAGAAAATTAAATTCAGCAAACAGAGGCTGGTGTAAGTCACGCTCCAGGGTCAGAAACTGGTTTTATAAACACAAAGGCCTGCTGCTACTCTGAACCTACACTGAAGATTAATCTGTTATTTATGACTGAATATGAAATTTTGCACTGGTTCAAATGAGTTAATGGAAAAGTAAATGAATAAAGTAGAACTACAGCTTGAATTAAAAACTGAACTAGACTATATTATAATATATATATAGAGAGACTATTGTTTTTATCTTATATTATTGTTGGATATTTTATGTATGTATTTTGCTTTTTGTCATTTTTGATTTAACTTTCATCTGCAGTCTTGATTCAAATCCTGGTTGTGGCTTAAAAAAAAGATAGATAGATAAAGTTATTATTATTATTATTATTATTATTATTATTATTATTATTATTATTATTATCATTATTATTATTATTATCATTATTATTATCATCATAGAATAGAAAATAGCTTTGCTGTCATTGTAAGCAGAGCAAACAACGAAATTACCAAGCCAACTCTGCTGGTGTTAGGCATAAAAACACAGGGCAATAAAGTATAAAATAATAAAATAATAATAATAATTAACTGATTTAACCAAACACTTGCAGAAAAAATAATAATGAAATGTACCAACCTTGTCAATCAGCCTGACGAACTTGTCGTTGAGTCCGACCATGTCATCCTTCTCCCTGGATTTGCCCGACGGGTCGATTTTGCTGTTGGTCGGGTAACTTTTGTTGGGTCCCCTGTTGCTGGGGGAGTAAGACTGGCTGCTGTAGTCTCCTGGTTTAGACATACTGGACCTTGTAAAGGCGGCAAGAAGCCTGGAAGACGTGTGAGCGGTGAAGGCACCTCCAGCCCTACAGATCACCTGCTTTTAAGGTGGACAAGGACCACCCATCACCTCTCCTCTGCCCTGCGCGCGTCCAATCAAAAGAGAACAAGTGCAATATTACAGAGAGAAAAATGAGAAAGTCAACATGAAATACTTGAATTTCGACTCTGAACCAGTTTGTCCAGGAGTGGTGTTGGGCAGCAGGAGCCAATGGCATCACTGAGGGCGGATTCGTGCGTAAAATCCAGGTATAAAACCTACCTATATACCTGTATCCGTTACATGCATCAGGTGGCTCTCCAAGCTGTAACAGTGTGTGTGTTCTCTGTCAGCTGTCGAACATCCGTCTGCAGTCATGCCCTCAACCAGCGTGTACGGTGGAGCCGGGGGAAGGGGCGCCAGGGCGTCCGTGGCGAGCCTGGAGGGGCTGCGTAACGTCCTGCGCAACGAGACGGACAGGGACTCCGCTCGCGCCTCTCCAGCACCTCCACCCACCGCCTCCCCGGCTCCCGCCGCCCCCGCGGACGACAAGTCCACGCTGCGGGGTCTGAACGACCGGCTGTCCGGCTACCTGGACAGGGTGAAGCAGCTGAAGGAGGAAAACGAGAATCTGGAGAGGCAGATTGATGAGATTCTGGCCAAGAGGAAGACACCTGAGGGGCGCGACTGGGATGAGACTGCGAAACCCCTGGATGAGCTGAAAGACAAGGTTTGTCATCAGATTTCTACAGTTAATGTATGTCTCGGAGGAAAAATATGAAATTAATTAACTTTTGGACTTTGATATTTCATAATGAGCACATGTAACATTTTTACACTCGTGCATTTTCTCATTTTATATGAGAAACACATTTAAAAATAAAGCTACATCAAAAATGTCCTCCAAAATGTTCACATTAAAAATATTTCTAGTAATATGCATAATGCATTTTGTTAGATCAAAGACATCACTATGGACAATGCTAAGCTGCTGCTTCAGATTGACAACACCAAACTGGCCAATGATGACTTCAAGAACAAGTGAGTTTAATGGACAAAAATGATCTTATTTTGAAAAGCTGGGGCACAGGAAATGAAACAATAATTGTTTGGTATTGGCAGTATAACCATCATGGTCTGCAGAATAATTCAGATCACAGTTAATTGAGTGGTGTTTGCAGGCTGGCTGATGAGCAAAAGGTCCGCAAGGAATTAGAGAAAGACGTGGAGGATCTGAAGAAGACCAACGAGGACACCAAGATGAACTGCGAGCAGATGAAGAAGGAGATTGATTTGGTGAAGGAAGAGCTCGCTCGCCTCAAGCAGGAGCACAAAGACGTGAGGCAACACAGAAACACACTCTGAGATCAACAAAATTGTACTGTGAGAGATTTAAAGTTGTAACTGTGGCTCTTGTAGGAGGTGGATGTCCTGTGTGAGAAGATCAAGGAGTCTGAGGTGACGGTGGAGATTGATTCCCAGAACTCCAACCTGGCCGAGATTCTCAACAAGATCCGCAGCCAGTACGATAAACTAGCCAAGAAGAACCTGAAGGAGACCGATGAATGGTACCAGAGCAAGGTACGTCACCTGCAAATGTTCTCCCACTCTTCTGTTTTCTTTCTCTTTCTTCCTCTGTTTATCTCACCTTTTTCATCTTGTTTTTCCACTTTCAAGTTTGACAACATCAAGGTGGTGGAGGCCCAAAACGTCGAGACCTTGAATTCTGGAAAGACGGAGCTCAGGGATCTGCTCAAAGAGAGACAAATGCTGGACATTAGGATCTATAGTTTGCAGACCACGGTAAGCAGACACACACACAAACACAGGAGCCTATTTACATACAGTACGTTGCTTGTCACACTGCCATGAAATCACCTGTAACCACAACATACCAAACACCGGTTTTATCATAGATCTGAATAGGGAGCTCATTCCAGACAAGTTTGGAGATGCCTTGTTTTGACATATAATCCTTCAACATTTGTTTTCACAGAATTACACAGCAGCTTTTGCAAAACTCAGTGACATCAGACATACAGTAGATCCCACGCAGATCTAAAGCAAGGTCCAGAAACCCTTTATGCAACTCTCCAGGAGGTGTGCAGATCAAAATATTTACAGAAACCTTTCCTTTGTTATGTTAGGAATGATAAAACTGCCTGCAGGGGTGTTAGTCAACCTGACATTCCTGACTGCCCTGTCATTATACTGCAAGCCTGCTACTTTAAACCAGAGCCACCTGGGTCTGCTACTGCATAAAAAAAAAAACTATGAACATGAAAAGCGTCACAGCTCCTGACAAGTCATAGTGATCTATTATGTGTTTGTCTAAGGTCTTATCTCCTTGGTTCCTTTCAGATCCGAAATCTTGAGGAAACCCTGAGGAGCACCGAAGCGGAGTACGGTCATCGACTGGGCCCGCTCAACAAGGTGATAATGGACCTGGCGGCGGAGCTGGAGAAGGTGAGGTCTCAGGTGGAGCACCAGGTAGAAATCAACCAGAACCTGCTGTGCGTCAAGATGAAGCTGGAGTCAGAGATCAACAGCTACCAGCAGCTGATCCATGGGATGACCACTGATACTGACAGGTGAGGATGGTCAGAAATTGATAGTAGTTGTATGATATCAGAGGTTTAAATGTACCTTATTTCCTAAATTAAGCTCCTTTTTGGGGGTTCAGACACATTCATCCCAACAGGTAATATAAAATAGTTAATTAGTAAAGAAAACAGCAGGCATTTACCTCTTTCCTTCACCAGTCTTTATATTTCCTCCCTTGTCTCTTTAGCTGGAAAACATGCCATCTGTACTGTTTTAATTTGACACATATCACCTCTTGCTCGTCTCTGGTCCATAAATCTAAGCTAACGTAGCTTTAGGAAATACACTTATTGACTCTCTTGCCAAGAGTTAGATGAGAAGATTGACACCACTCTCAAGTTTACACAATAAACATGAAGCTACAGCTAGCAGCCAGGAAAATAGTGGAAACAGTCTGACCAACAATAACAAAATCTGCCTGCCAGCACTTTAATATTTACAATGAAAAAGTAAACACAACAAGCTGTGATTTTGTGGCGTATAAGTATCATATTAAGTGTTAGCAGGCATATTTTGTTCGGACAGAACAAATTAGCTGTTTCACTCCGTCATCTGCTAAGTTCGGCTAACTGGTTGCTAGCTGTAGCGTCTTCTCATCTAACTGTAAAATGTCAAATTAGGTCTTTAAAAGGAATGAACTCCAGCACACACAAAAGCATGGTGAACCTGTTTCCCATTAGCATACTTATCCTCTTCTTCCTTGACAGCTTGGAGTTTGCTTTAGAGGATGCAGTGGACAACGGTAAGTTATGGATCTGGCTGGTATAAAACACATAACTTCAAATAACATCACTATATGACTCCAGCATGTTCGTGCTGTGACCTGATCGACAAGTTTGCCTCTATTGCCAAGAAAGACGAGGGTCAGCGCTGACTGAGATGCTTTCAGTTTGGTTTTGCAATCTAATTGGCGCCTTTCCATCAGAAAAGAACAAAAAGATAATCATCAGAATGTGACCCTTGTCTTCTCTAACAGTAGGTCTGCAGATTTGAAAGAACTAGAAAGGTGGAAGCAGTAGAGCTGATGACACTGGTTGCCAAATAAAGGTTTAATATGGATGTAATAACCACGGTTTTTACACCTTTCTATTCTTTTAAAATCAACAGAGTCGTCACGTGCGAGTTGAACTTGAAATCTAACCTTCACATCACTTAAATGAAGGAATAGTTTTGTGAAATACGCGTGTTGACTTTCCTGCCTAGAGTTTGATGAGAAGATTGATACCACTCTCAGGTCTGTATGGTGAATACGAAGCACAGCCAGCAGCTGGTTAGCTTAGCTTCACACAAAGACTGGAAACAGTTAAAGTTCACTTGCTAGCATGTTATATCTTGTTTGTTTAATCTGTACATACATTTTAATTTAACATTAATCAAGAAGTTATGAGTCTTAGAGGTTTTACTTTCGTCTGTCTAAGCTAACGAAATCTAAGCTAACAGTTGCTGGCTAGCTATAGCTTCATTTGTATAGACACGAGAGTGACATCAATCTTCTCATCTAACTCTGTGCAAAAAAATCCAAATAGGCATATTTCCCAGAATATTTAACTATTCCTTTACAGTTAATCACATCACTAAACTGCACTGAAGCGTTGTCACGTTGCATGCAATCACACCCAATTTTAACACTATATGATAATCATAAATGTAATGATTTTGACAAACCAATCGCAAAAAAGAAAATGTAATTTCTTTGCGATGTTTCTAACAAACTCTAATCACTTGTTGACTTCAGCTGAAGCACACAGATGAAAGGAAAGCTGATCGACCAAAAGTACGAAGAACACATTATATAATTGAAACCTGTAACATCTGATTCATCTTCTCGTTTTCAGACCAGCTAAAGCCTGACAATGCTGTGCCTCAACAGCAGGAGGAAGTCCCTGTGAAGCAAGAAAGCACCCCTGTTAACAAATCCACCCCCCCTGGAGATGCCACTGCAGATAAACCCCCTGAAGTGGAGGGAAATGACCTCATCATGGCCGAGGCGGTTACTGCCAATAACACAGCGCCTCAAATCGCACCAAACAAAACCAGCGCTGAAAAGAAAAAGAAGAAAAAGACCAAAAATAAGAAGGATTCATCTTCTTCCTCCTCCTCTTCCTCCTCCTCCTCTTCTTCCTCTTCCTCTTCCTCTTCCTCCTCTGAGTCAGAGAATGAAGATGAAAAGCCCAAGAAAGACGGTGAAGTCGACAAAGCTTGATCTGTGTTTTTTTTTCTGCTAATGGTCTTTCTGTCACTCAGCCAAGTATCATATTAAACTGTGTCCTACTGCTGCTGTCAAACCTGAAATGCTGGTTGTTGAGGTGTATTTGCTCACAACGTTAAATAAATACAATTGATTTCGAAAGAAAATTACCCAGCAGTGTTTGTTTTTTTGTGTTTTTTCAACACTCATATACTGTAAATTGTGAAGTTGCACAACAGCTTTGAAAAAACAGATTATTATTTGGTCAAATGAAGTAGAAATAAATAATCATGGCTGTGTTTGGCAAAGAAATAAACAAACAGATTGTTGTGAGGCTCAGCTGTTGTTGGGCTGCAACCAATGATAATTTTTATCATCAATAATCTGCCAATTATTTTCTCAATTATTTAAATACCCATTATATAATTGTTTAGTCTGACCAGTCTCCAAGTCACTGTAAGAAAAACTATAAGAGGTTCAAAATTTGAACTGAAACCATCAAATGTTAATTAAAAAAAAGACTTTAAAAGTATTTCTAACTAACTTGTTGCAGCTCCATTGTGTAGTATATTTATTGTCATAATACTCAGTAAGCTAAGAGCTACCATGGGCCACCTGCAGACAAAATGCCTTCCACCAAGCTGTGTGATTAAATTAGGTAAGGAACAAGCAGCTAAGTCAAAATAGATGATATAAGTAATCAATCAATTGCTGAATATATACAATAAATTCAATGTACAAATCAGACCAATAAGCACAATCATAATTTGTGAGGATTTAGAAAAAAGTACAGAACACAGAGGCATCACCACCAGATGTTTTTTTTTTGTAAGAGTGATTTATTTTATTTTTTCAAATGACAATGGTACAGACGACATGAAAGCACAGAGGGGGAGGAAGGGAGGACTGAAATAATCCAATACATGTATATTGCATGGTGAGGGTTAAGGGGCAAGCAAGAGTACCAAATGGAGTAAAAGATATCGTATCAAAAATTGTCTTTTTTTTCATATATATATTTATATAGGACTAATAATTCTCTTTAACTATGCAAAGCAAGGAATGCCCTTTTTCCATTTATGTTGAGCCTTGGCTTTCCCTAAGTACAGCCAACATTATTATTCGTTTTTTTAAAAAGAAAAAGAAAGACTGGACACATTTTTGGGGCAGGGCGGGGTGGGGGGGCATTTAGAGGCATCCTGGAGTCCTGTCTGATGTGGTGTTAAGTCTCAGTGTGGCGTGTTTGGGCGTGTCCACAGGGGTTTGGATTTTTCTGATGGGGGTCGGCCTCAGCGGGAAAAGGTCTTTCCACTGAAGAAGAAAAAAAAAATCAGACAGACACATCAGATGGAGGTCACAACAACAACGTCCTGCTTTGTTAGCTGCTTTGACTTTAACTAAAAAGCTTGTTGCCATCTTTATGCTACGCTAAGCTAACCCGCTGTAGCTTCTAGTCATGAGAACAGTATCAATCCTCTCATCTACTTCTTGGTATGAAATCATATTTCTTTAAAATTATTTTTTGATCTTTGTGAAATGGCATTCCTGTCACCAGCACGCTGAACGCTGCTGGAAAATTCCTTTCATCTGTCAACATACTTGGCAATAGATACTGATAAGAGCCAGATATTTGCGTGCATGCATTTCTGTGCCTTAAGTCTTTGGCAAATAAATTCAACAATATATGACTAACACTTCCATTTCAGTTCTATATTCCTGAGAATTTCTTAGTTCTCAACGTTTTTTTCTAACTTGTTGCCAAACCCGTTTTTCTTTAGAAACTCACAAACATGGCCACTGTGGGGGCTTCCTATGCATTCCAGTAACACATTAACTGTAGAACAAAGATATATTTCCAGATATTTCAGTGTATTTCTAGCTGTTAGGAGGTTTAAGCCAAGAAAAGAGCTGTAAACATTCCCTCCTGACTCACTTCAAACACTGCAAAAACTGCAGCCACACACCTCAAAAGCACACAAAGGTACAGAGCTGCAGCAACTCATAAAGATAGAGGAAAAATACTTTTATCTTAGAAAATGCAGAGATAGTGTATCTCAAGACTAAATCTGGTTGTATTCAGCTTTGAACAGCAAAAACTGTTCACGAGTCACCTTACAAGAAGCACGTAGTTTGTGAAAACTGCTGTGGGTCTTCATTTAAGATCCTAACAGGTACTTATCTTGTTCTTCTGACCTTCAACAGTAACTATGACTCAGAGAGACCGGAGAGCAGAGGATACTTACGAGATGGTCTTCATCTCCTTCTTCTCGGCGTCGGGTCGAGCACGGTTCAGCACCTTGAGGAAGTCTGACGTCTTGGCCCTCATACGTGTGTGAATGTAGGCCTGTGGAGGAGACGCAGATGTGAATAATGGTATCAGGTGTTCACAGTGAAACACCAGTTGTAGCATGGCATCTGATCTCTGAAAGCTTCATTTGTTTCCGGGGTCAGTGTAATCAGAATGTAAAAAACAGACGTGAATCACATAATGATCACTTACAGTGTTTTGACAGTGTATGTTCCTACAGTTCTCTAGATCTCTAGTTCTCTAAATCCATCTATCACATCGCCCAGGCTGACTCCTTCTTGTCTGAGGCGAAAAACATCCAACAGCGGGCGCTTACGCAACAACACAAACACCTCTGCCTCTGAAATGTCAGTCATCCAAAAAACGGCTTTGATTAGGGTTTACAGTCGAGAACAGTCCGCACACAAACGCCTACACGCTGCCCGAAAAACCTGTATGATCACTGAGGGTGGCAGCGCAAGTCGTCCTCAAGTGGGGCTTTTGTTTGATCTCACCTGTGGCTGGACTTTCTATTGCGAAGAAGGTACTGTACTACAATGGAGAATGGAACGTACTATTACAGGGGAGGACCTGCTGTCACCTGTTATTAAAGGAGACTTTCAGCCTGTAATGAATCAACTGGTGCCTCCTTAATATTGATTTAGCTACAGCAGGCCTTCAAACTTAGGGAAACTTCTCATGAGAGCTAAGAGACTCAACCATAAATAACTACAATTGTGATTATCTGCCCAAACAAAACAATGAATGAAGTTATGAATATTCCAAAAACAAGCAACTCAACACTAATTAGAACTTGGTCTAAGCTTCCTTGAAAAACACGCAAGTGGCGCTAAGAAAAACAACAAAGTACTTCTGACCTTGGAGCACTTTATGTGGTAGTGCAGGTAGTCCCTGAAGGTGTGGATGAGGTTGATGGTGTTGTCTCTGGCATTGGCATTGGTGTGACGTGGGAACAGGACTGGAAAAAGTCACAACAGAGCAATATACAATCAGTAACTTAATCATGTGACCAGCACAGCTGCACGACACGTTAACGTAAAGATGATGGCTGCTGACCGAAGGTGATGTATCCGATGTTGTCCCCGACGGCAGCGTCTGTGTCCTTCAGCTCCAGCGGCGGCTCCCTGTGGCTGAACAGCACCTGGGGGGCTGTGTGGCTGGCTCGCCGACCCTCTTTGAACTCCTACACACAGAAAATATAAATGCACAGAACCAGTTTTAGATGTTTTACTGCGGAGCAGCTTGTTCACAACTGAAATCGACATCAACTGAGTTGACTAAATTTTAGCTTTGCAGATATTTTGGCACCAATTCGTTGACACTTCTGCATTCCCACTGTTATTTTTATCAAACTGGATATTATAATATTGTTGCTGTCAGGAATCCCTGGTAGCTCAGATTCAGAATTACAACTAGCAGAGATCCTAAGCCTTCATAAACATCAAATCAAGGGCTTTTCAATTACTTTCAAGGCCCAATTCCCTCAAATTCAACAGACACAACATTCAACAACTTGTAACTAGTCTGAGTATGGTGTATTGACTGATTGACTGGTGTATTGATTGTTTGTGCTGCTGATGTTGCCTTTTGTGCCACAATGCAAACACACAGCTGGAAAAAAAATTCTATGACAAAATTATGTGTGACAGTAAATTGTGCATCATGTATCCAGTTATTATGTAGTATGGAACTAGGATACAGCCCTTTTCTTTGTAGTGGGCTTTGTAGTGACTGATTTTCATGTTCAAGTGGCCTCACAAACCTGCATGAAGACTTTGCCGATGATGACATCGTCGTCATCTTTGAACACTGTGCTGAACACAACTGTCACTCTGTCTTTCTTGGCCTCCACATACCTGAGAAGACACAACATGTCGGACATGTCAGAGGTTTAATATCCCCTCAGAGAAATGAGGATTACCACAAAATGACCCAGGTTTGTTTTCTTTGGTTTTCAGAGTGGAAGCTGAAGAGACCGACAAAATATTTCAAATACTTGAAAACATGCTCCAACAAACGTTGTCAAATCAGAACTGTCACATCTCAGTTTCCAAACCTTCCTTTGAACTTCTTCTGTATTTTATCAGGTTTATCGTAGCCTTTACATGAGACACTCAAGCTCCAAGTAGAAAGACAAACCCCATTAAGGAATCAGACCATTTGAAAACCGAGCTCTCCCTGTCTGCCTTTATAAGACACCTGAAACCGAACGCTTTCAACCTCTCCCAACCTCACACGTACATGGACTCATCATCTCTGTAGTGGACCACGGCCCTCTTCTCGCCCTCTTTGCCCTCTTCCTGGAACTTGAAGTACTTTTCGAACACTGAGGCGAAGCAGTTCCTCTTGAGCATCCCTGCCTGGTGGACGACCTCATCTTTGTTGGCCGGTAGAGCATCCAGGTCGTAGAGGAGGGACACGTTGTAGCCTGAACATAGAGCGATGAAGATTCCAGATTATAGTCAAGTCAGCACTTTTAATTTCATCCTTTTCTTTTACAGAAACACATAAGCTGTAACAAACTAATTAACACTGGGAACACATTTCTAGAAATGAGGAACTAAGTTGACTGTATCAGAGTTCTCTTGGTGTCATAAAACTGAGCTGATGTCAGCTGCTTACTAGTTTCAAACCATAATTCAGAGGCTGTCACTGATTTCTAAAAAGAGATCTGAGAACTTACCAGACTCTGGTGAGACCAGGAAATTCCCAGACCCTCTCCTTGAGCAGCTGAATAAAACATGACCTTTATTTGTATCACACTTCTAAAGGCAGTTATCAAAGAAGCACTTCAGAGGAACCATAAAACAAAGGTGAAAGAAAAAAATAACTTTAAAAATCATGTATGTTTTGCGAGACCAAGCTTTTAAATCAGCTGCTACTTTGATGCTAGAACAGAGAAAGGTTCCCAGGAGTTGAGGAGACTGACGATTTGCATGCTTTCTTCTGATAAAAATATATACAATATATACAGTACAACAGGTACTTTCAAAGCCACCCTTTGATTCTCAAAGTTGCCAACCCTTCAATGCTTTTCATAGCCTCAGGGAATCCTCCGAGACTAAGCAGGTGATGTAAGACAAGAGAAGAAACGCAGACTCACTGTCAACACCGACAAAAGCCGAGAGAGAAAGAGGGAGACATCTAAACAAACTCCCTGTGCAACAAAAGACATGATACAACAGGAAGGAGGTGTGTGTCTTCTCTGGGTAATTGAAGGGGTTAGACTGACAAAAAGGGGGCCTCCTCAGTAATGGCTACCTGTCATTGCGGAATTTGCTGAGGTCGACTTGCAATATGCAAATCAAGCTCAGGAATGGCGATAATGTGAACAAATGACAGTGTAGTGGACTGTATTCTTCCTACTTTTAATCTGAGCAAGGTTTCAGCAAAGCTAAATATTTCAATTGAGAGCAGATAAGAATGTGAGAGAATAAACAAACCCTTTACACACACTCCCTCCTCCTCCTCCTCCCCTCTGAGTGCTTTCCAACTAGACTTTTCACAGGCAGACTAACTCAGTGTGGCACCGCTGAACTGTTCGCTTATCCCTCTGCTCTTGAGTTTTAGGGAACGATGAGGGACGCGCTGGATGGCAGCCACAGCGGAAATGACAGTGGCTTGCTGTCTCGCAGTCAGCACTTCCTTGCCTGGGGTGAGTCACACAGAACTCGCTTCCTGTTTCAAGCAGAAGCCTCGGCAGCTGCTTTCTTCCTTACATGGCAACAGAGCCCTGTTGAGGTGTGTGTGAGTGTGTGTCTGTGTGCAATCATGACCTCATTCTGCTTTTTTTAAAATACTTTATTGTATCGGATTGACACCAAAATCAGACGACTTAAACTGATTCTACTTACTAGCCACAACATTTTTACTGTTGCAGCCGTGTTTGTTTGCAGTTTTAAACAGCTCACCTACAGTTCTAAGGAATATCACAAATCAAAAGTATAAAGTAACTGCTGACCTCTCGAGATAAGTCTGCTGCACAGCCAGTCTATTTGCACCAGAGGAACAATGTGTCAGAAAGCCACAACCATTTCAAAGACTGTTAAACCAAGTTCAAGACCTAGGAGACTGGAACATTTCAGCTCTTGAAACCCAATAACATAATTTAAAAAAAATACTTATCCAGGACCTGCAGACACGCAGGGTTAGTTTAGAGAATGTGCACATGTGCTGAGGGGTGTTAAAGCAGGGTCAGTTTCTGTCCAGGCAGGCACAGAGAAACATTTTCCAAATTCTTTGCTTATGTCCATCTTTCTTTCCATGTGTGTATTTGTGTGTGTGTGGTACCTCGTCAGCCCCATGCTCCTGCAGCTCCTTGTAGAACTTCAGGGAGATGCTGACCATCACTTTGGTCTTGTCCCCATTGGGGTTGGAAATGTGGTACAAGACGCCATCAAAATCTGCAGCAGAGAGAGGAACATAAGGTGACTGGTGACAGACAAGCCCCTCACCCTTTCACTACCAGCTTCTTCACACACAGGGTGTAGGAATCCACTGAAATAATGATAACTTGACACACTGACATATTTTGTACTTGGGCGAATGAGCCATCTTAATTAGTAACCTCAATTCATGCTGGTACATAAGATTATGTCAGTTTCACATGTGGGAACTAACACTTTGTTTCATTTAGCAGCTATTACTGGCAAGGCTGAGCATGTGCAACAGGTTAATTCAATCACAGGAGGATAACTGGTAGGATCACAGCAGCAACAAACACAGCTAAAACTCAGCATCACCACCCAGTAACAGCTTAAACTCCAGTTGTTGATAAAGTAGTAATACCAAACATTAGCTGCCACAAAAGTGCTGCTGAGGCTGTTCTGATCCCACCCAAAGCTACTGACCCCAACATCTTATACACCTGTTTCCATAAGTATTACACAGCAGTAATAGACACTATGCAAAATACAATATGCTACTGCATTAGGCTTACAGGAAAAACCACCAATAGATGAACTGCAAGGCATGTTAGGTAAGTCTTGATGCCAACATGCTTGATCCAGAACTCAGCTGTCAAACATGTAAATTATTCATTTTAAAGAGTGATTTGTTCGCCTGGGCTGGGCAGGAAAGTTACCGTACCAAAGATGTCAATATGCATAAGCACGCCTGTTAAGCAACAGCATGGTCAGACCTAAACAAGGACTTTCAAATAAGCTCACCTGCAAACGCCACATCGACGGCCTCTGGGTTTGTTCTGCAAGGAGACAAAAAGATAATTTCAAGGAGGCATAACAAGAATGATCCCAATTAAATATATATATTAATATGCAGTAAATATCAGAACCACTTTTTGCATGACTGGAGCTGCTTTTCCTTTTCCCCCCAAACAGAATGACACATGACATGTCACATTGGACTTTTGATAGAGGTGATGAGCATTTTTTCTTTTTTTTTTTTTGACACTTCATACTCCAGGATTAAATGAATAAATAGCCTGAAAATCAGTTACCATGGAGTTAACAGTTAATACTACATGGTGTTTACTGTGCTCAGGCCAGAAATGATTGGTGAATATTTTTATCATTTTATACACCAAACTAGTAGTAATAATCACAAAATAATCTGTACATTAGAAATCCTTCTACGCTTAACACGTTAATATTAATTTTCTTTATGCCCAAAACACTGGTATTTTCTACTGTTAATGAATCACCTTGACAAGGCTTATTTTAAAACTATTTTGAGAATGCACAGTAATAAATTGACTTTTCACTTTTAAAGGCAGATGCAGCAACTTGTCCAAGTTGCATAATGCCTGTCTAAGAAAGCTGCAGCTCAGCCAGCACAGATTCTGACTCAGCTTGACTAGGGGAATGCGGAAGTTGGTGGAGAGGGCGATGGTTAGCTCACGTAAGTAGCCGCTGGCTGCCTCTAGCAAAGCAAATAAATGGGATTTATTGAGGAAATACTATTAAATTAATGCAATATAAGAAGCCGTTGGTAAATCGCGGTAAATGATTTGACATTAGCAGTTTTGCTATCTTGTTGTGCCCCAAACTCCTTAGAAAAATGTGTGTGTTTCACAGAGGGCGAAAGTTGCAAAAATCCCCTAATGCGGGTTAAGTGTTTTTAATTAATAACCACGTGCTTTGACATTAGGTCCTCCGTTATTTAATAAACTAGCTAAAAACATTAACATTAGCTATACTGCGCTCGAAGAATAATACTACTGTGCTGTGCAATCTCGATAAAACATTTGAAATTGTTTTACATATTTGAGAGGCCACGGTGGCAAAATACACTGAAATGTTTTGTTACCTTTACTTCCGCCGGGGGAGATCAAATTCATTGGGGTGACATTTTTGGCACAACACCGACCGTGCAGACACACCCCAGCTTCAGGCAAACCAGTCACGGCGGCTAAGTAAGCTAATTCACTCTGTAGTTTGCTTTTTTTTTACCCCAAAAACATGCCAACCTAGGACTTGTGTATGGCTGTGGCTGCCTTCGTTGCCCCATTAAATGCAGACGTCGTCTTAAGAGAAACGGTAAAGGGGAAGCTAGCTGGCGTTAGCAGTACTAGCCAGGTGTAACAATGATTTCTCACCCGTTGGATGCGCCGTCGAACTTCAACGCCAGCGTCTCCTCTATAATACGGTTATTGATTTCTAACAGGATCATCGCAGCGGACCACCGGTATCGAGGAAAAGGGAGGGAATGATCAGAATGGAGCTATGTGGTGGGATTAACCGCTTTGTGCCAAATTCTGCAAATTTTTCCTCCCTTGACAGACCAAACCGCTTCCGTCGAGGCTCCTTCCGCCTGTCACTTCCGCGTATTTTACACTCAGGACCCCATAAGATGAGGACGTCCACGATGTTGCCTGTAATAAATTCGTAATGACAACTCTGCAGTTGTGGAATATACTGTAGGCGCTTTACATGAATATTTCCATTTTGTGATACTTTATACCTCTACTCCGCTAAATTTCGGAGGCAAATATGTCCCATTACAATATATAATCAATCAATAAATTATGACGTGTTATTATAGGCTAAAATAAGACTTTCTGTGGGTGGTTGTGGGCGTTCATAGACTACCCAGCAGTGTACAATAATCAAAATTAGTCCCATCTGTACTAGCTGCAATACTAGTGATGCTTACACATTAACGCTTTATTTTTTTTATCAGTGGTTCCAGATGTTTACACTTGTACTGTATATTACTACTGGTTTAAGGTTATTAACATGAAAAATGTTTCATGCAACAATTGTTTATGTGGTTTGATATAGATTTCCCTGTTTCTCTCATCTTTTCTAATCCCACAGCCAATGGATTTTTCATTTGTGTTGCAGCAATTTGATGAATCGCAAATGTTGTTTGGAATTTGGCTTACTGCGTATTCCCACATAAACATATGTTTAAGAAAGTTACCATAAACTAATTGACTCACAGAAAACTTGGGGGTCTTGGAGCTAGTATTATCCCATCATATAGTTAGTTTTATATATGGTTGGTGAGCTGTGCCTGCGACTTGGACTAAATTGACTTGATTTAATCTAGATCTGTTGCCAATGATATTTACTTTTTCCTGACTATGGGAAACATCCTGTCACTGACTGAAATAATGAAGTTGACCTCAGCATCAAAACAATCAGCAAAGCATGAAAGGACATCTGAATTTCCTTGAACCTTTTCAGTATTTACTGTTTTTGTTATTGAGCCAAATGTTTATCTGATAGTGTCGTTTCCTCTCTGGGTCTCTGTCAGTTGTCTGTTGTCTGGCACCCTGCTGTTGTTGTGGTCCTGTCCCCCAGCCTGACCGGTTTTGTCAAGTATAATCATTTTCATTTTAAAATCTCACGCCAAATGTTTTCTGCCCATTGTCAGGCTTTTCCATTGAAGGGGATTACGGGGAAATAGGAGTCTTAGCAGTGGGACCTTCTGTCAGACTTCAGGTAAAGCCTTTGGTAAGTACATCAGACCTTGTGCTCTTATTAATTAAGATTAGTAGTTATTAAGTTATTAAATACATTGTGAATGAGTTGTGTAAAATCTATATTTTTTATTAAGTATATTAAGACGCTGTTTTGAGATCAATGGAAGTATTTAATGCACAGTCAGAAAAATGTATTAGCATGAGCATGTAGTCTCTAATGCTGTTGACTTGTATTATGATATAACAGGTATTTCTATTATTTTATCCACCACAGTTACAACATGGTCGGCTAAATAACAGAAACACCTCCTGTGTAACACAGTGCAGTTCAACAGCAGCACAGACTACATCCTCCACAATGATCTCTACAAGAGTTTTACTAAAAACTCAGCATTATAACCTTCATGAAGTTTGGAGTAATTACAAGACTGTTGGATTAGACTGCTTTAATTTCAGTGAGATGTGCCTAATAAGCTGAGTGTAAATGGTTTATTCACAGTAAATAACTGTGTTTCTCATCGTCAGACAGAATCGGAATCAGAAAAACTTTATTGATCCCTGCAGGGAAATAGCTCAGACAAAATACTAGACAGACAGACAGGCAGCAGCAAGGACATAAATGTACCTTTAACATGATGAGTATGAGTGGTAGTAAAACAAAACACAGGTGTCAATCTAATTACAAGGTCTGTCAAAATAATTGTCAGTAATAGTGATAACTCTGTGTCGACATCAACACAGCACAGGATGGATTTACTGACGTGTGTCACAGCTCATCATCCGGTAACTCTGAGCAGTGGTTTGGTGAAAGAAGAAGTTAAAGAATGTAATAAAGGAACAGCTGTAATGTTTCCACCAACAAAAAAAAAAAGTATTAATGAAGGCACGAAGCCAGAGTTCACTGACAACCAGTGGCACAGCAGTCAGGTCATATATTATTAATATAGTGTTCATATTCTTATGAACAGACATGTAGTTCACTTTATTAGCAGCATTAATACACATCAGCCAACGAGCCTGTGTGATTTTAACCATTTTGACATTTTCACTGAGCTTAAATAATTACTTTAATGATTGATTAGAAGATTAACCAACATCACTTTTGATAATCAATAATTGATAATGGATCAGTTTTTGCTATTTTTGACATTTTATTGACCACACAATTAATCAGTTAACTGAGATTAGAAACAGCAGTTTAATAATAATAGTTGTTGTTTACATCTTAAACTTGTTTCACAATCTTTGTCTTTTATGGTATGATTTTTTTTAGGTGTCTGATGCTTTTTACCTACTCTGCTTTCTTAAAGATTATATTGACTGTTTGTTCATACGATTCAGTTTTCTCATTCTTTAGGTTTTATTTTCTCTCCTGTCTTATTGTCAGAAATTGAATACATGGGTCTATTTTTATTCTTAAGGACCTTCCTGGTTAAATAAGAGTTAAAAAACAAAGTCTGGCATGTTTAATTTTTAACATTATATTAGAATTTGTCAATAAAACAAAACCTCAGCCCTCATCTGACGCATGTTGGTTTAAATTCAACAGTGTGTATGTGGCCATAATAGTGGCATGTGTGTGTATATTAATAACACTAACAGATAAAAGATTCCTTATGCATGTGAAGCAGATAAAAATCTTGAGTTTAGTAATCTCATCAAAGCTTGAAGAGATAACTGACCAGTCAGAACAAAATAATATATTTATCAAGACAAATCTGACTTTTAGGATGACACATGACAGACAGGAGCAGATCTCTGGTAAAAACAAACCAGGTGCTCTGTCTTTCTTCCTTTCTTTCTTTCTTGTGAAGTGAGGTATATTCTGATGAGTGATTAACTACCGTGCCAGATTTCATTCCTGATGTGACATGGAGGAAACAGAGTGCGCCAGAAAAATAACTGAAGATTTGATCTCACGTATTCACAGCATACCTTTAGGTAATTAACCACTTCTCTTTGCTTCCTCCTGCATCATTTGTGTTGTTCTCTTTTATTTTGTTGTTTTCTTTCTCTTCTATCGGACTGTTGCATCTTCAGAGCTGTCACAGAGGGATTTAGTGGAGTGCAGAAGCTGCTCCTTAATCTTTAGTTATGAAACAACATGTCCATCAATCCAGACAGTAGGTCTGTATAAGTGTTTGAATTAGAGCTCCTTCTTTTCAGATCTATTCCTGAACTGAGCCAAATTTAAAGGGTTAGTTCATCACAAAAAGCGTATTTTTCCACTCACTCCTTATGGTTATTTAGTCATGTGAATGCTGCTGCTAAGGCTGTCAGATATCCATCTATGAGATCACCTGGCACAGAGATGAATGTAATTTCATTTGTTTTGCTTGTGGTGGGAACAGATTGAGTTGGCGCTGCTTCAGAGGAAGAAATGATGTACTCTCTGGTGAAACTGATCACAGCACTCAGATCTTGCAATGCGTTCAAAATTTTACTTAAAAATCCAGAAGTATTAGACTCAATACATATGTAAAGTGCCAAAGGTAAAAGCATTTATTATGTACAATGGCAGATTTCAGAATGAGACATATTATATTGTTGAATTATAAAGACTCATGCATTAACGTTGCAGCTGTGGCACATCATTTTCATTCTTTGGATTCTTTTTGGAGTATGATTCTTCTAAAAAGGGGAAGATATTAGAAATTTTTTATCAATGTAGGAAACAGAACGGATAGAGAACAGAGCTGAGAGGGCGTTAAGGTGGTGACAGCAAATAATGTAACAAGGTCAGACCCTTGTGAAACAGTGAAACTCATAAAAAAGTGCTATCTTAAAGAAAAATACCACACTCTAAATTCCAGACATAGCTGGTCATTTGAGAGGGGTTACAATATCATTTGCAGGAATCATCTACGTCAGAAACAAACACGTTGATGAGGCGATGGGGTTGTATACAATGGTTGCACTTAAAGGAACAAAGATGACAATCTGTCACCTGCAGGGTAAATATTTCCTCTTCGCTGGAAGAGGATGAAACGGAATCCTGATGCCAATCAAGCATTTCCAGAGAAGGGGGGGGGCTGTATCTCAGTTTCCAGAGAAGATTCGCATCCGTGCCCGGCTTAGCACCATTGTTTGTGTGCTTTGTAGAGACAAACATGCACAGTCTGTCAGGTGCAGGAGGGGCAGGAGGGGGAGCTCAGGTGGAGAGCAGTTGGCACAACAAACACACGAGATCCCAACGGTCAGAGTTGAGTCAGATGCTTTCTTAGGAACTGTACAGTTTGTTTGTTTTTTTTAACTTCTATTTCAGTTTCATTTTTCCTTTAATCAAAAATCATTTTAGTACTTTTAAGATAATATTTTTTAAAAGTATAAGATCAGAGGAAATGTAGAATTCAAGCTTCTTTGTTAAATTAATCTGCTTTTTTTCATTTACACAAAAACTATAATAAAAAATTAAACTATGAGAGAAACCCAAAACAGAATTGTTGTTTATCTCTTCTTTTTTTATTCTTCGTCTTTCTGTAACTTTATTTTTCTCATGCTGATATTTTTCATTGAGAAACCATTGGTGTTTGCCAGAGTAACCGGAGACCAGAAACTAAAAAACTGGCCCTTCTCGTTGGGGGACTGTGCCGCTTCCTGATGGAGGCTGGTAACATGACAGTGCTGTCATTTAGTCGTGTGGAGCCTCTAAGTCTCCATTTACTCACAGACAGTGGTGATAAAACACGCTGTTATGTTGATTATTGTACATTTTACAAAGCAAAACCTGACTGAAGTGATTTATGGGGACAAAGAGGAGGCAGGGAGGACACTTTATTGTTTGCATACACATTTACCTCTGCATTAGGATGGAGACCTCAGTCTCCTGTCATTACTCGTGTGGTTATCATTTTCCTCTGCATGCTTTTCTCACGCCATGTAACACAAAGAAATTCAGAATCACAGAGATAACAATGATGGATTCTCCACTTACTACACCGCAAAACCATACCTTCTAACTTATTATATTTTAACCTTTTCCTTTATTTTGGAGCAAAAAGGCCTGAAATGATATACCCAGATTAAAATGACTGACATTTTGATATTCCCAGTTAGTTTCTGAGTTTTTTCCCTTTAAATTTTAATATAATTGAGCTCAAATACTTTTTTTCATTTATACATATGTTTGCTGAATATGTAAAAAAACAAAACAAAACAAAACAAAAAAAAAACAAGATACATGGAATTGAAAAAAAAATACACACAAAATCTATAACATACTTGTTTAAAAGGTTACAGAGTGAAATTAAATCAGGGGGACTTTTACAGACTTTTGTAACAGTGAGGTCGAGAACATTACAGCATTTATTTTCCAGAAATGCCACAGCTGACATCCTGACCTGTGGATTTGTTAAGCACCTTACCACACACACTCACCACCTGATTACACAACAGCCTCATGCAACAGGATCTCATCACATGTTGTAAGCTGTCATGTTATCTAGGACATCTTGTGTGTGAGCCTGAGTTACAACTAGTTATTCCAATGTGTCAAAGAGAGAATGATTTATTGAGTGTATCAATTACTTTATAGGATGTGAAATATTATAGTGGAGTACACAGGCCATAGTGGATTTTTTAAAACTATTCTGATGTTTTCTTTTGAAATAAAATCTAGTAAACTGTAGACATACTGAGCTTGTGCTGACAGACATTTTGATATTTTAATTTTTTATAATTTAGTCTATATTATGGAATATATTTTATGTTTCTGTTTTTATCTGTGTTTTGTGGTTATTTATTTCCTGTGTTTTGGTGGTCAGTGTTGATTGATTAGGGTATGAGAACTGTAATTTCCATGTTTTCATAAATCAATAAATTTAATCTTGAACTGAAATATAATAATATGTTTTCCTGTGCCTAACAGTCTTAATCTCCTAATAATAAGCTTTCATATTGTGATTTAATTAATCAAATGAACACAAAGAAATTCATGAAATACTATCTTCCTTTTTGTCTTTAATTTTTAATCTTTCAATCATAAGACCACACATTAGGTCTTTTTTGCTGCAGACAGTTGTCACTAATATGTCCCAGTGTGTCACAACAGTGTGTCAGGGGGCCAACGTGAACATTACCAGGACGCTGAGACTGAAGCATCTAAACGAAACCCTTAATTTGACCATTTACACCTGTATTTTTCCGACTGTGACATGTCTTAATATATTAGAAAGTCCTGTTGTTGCAAAAACATTTGATGACGCTGACCCGTGCAAAAACATATTGAGGAAGGAAACAGGACATTGGGTCAGCTCATCATCAAAAATCCCACGTTGTATCACTCATAAAAGGCTACTGCTCAGTGCAAACCTGTTTGTCAAGCTGTTGTCATCTCTGAACGCTACGACTGAGCCAGTGCAGCAGGTGAGTGGAGACAGGACATTTAAATACAAGTGATATTATTTGTGTGTATTAAAGTGGGAGTATGTAACTTTTGAAAAATGAAATAACACATTCTCCTGTGTGCAAATAAAACGCTGAATTCATGAACAAAAAAATGCACCCTTACTCAGATTAATACACTGAGTGAATTTGCTGCTACAGCCTTAAGTGGTCTGGTATGACCAGCAGCTCGTGATATTTGGTGTCAGCTGATGTTAGCGAGCTTTAATAAATACTTCTGAGTAACTGACAGAAACGAGTTGGTTCAGTTTAAGATTTACTGTCATCTCTAAACTCTTACTTGTAGTCACAGTGGCCACAGCTAACAAAAGTTACTTACGCTCACTTTAAAGCTGCACAATGCAACTTCCCAAACTGGGGGAAAAAGTTGTTTGTAAAATTAATAATTCATGTTCATGCTCTTTTCCACAGTCATGTCGCTCACCTTTGACTTTACTGAGTTCTATGAGCTACTGAATTATACCAACTACAACAATGAAACACCCTACATTCCAAATCCAAGGACATTAGCATGTGAGATGACACCACCTGAGCCTACAGCAGCTTTAACGCTGTGTCTCATCCTCATCGCCACCTTTTTACTGGCAGTACCAGGGAACCTGTTAGTGGGGTGGGTGATCAGCACCAGCAGACAGGCCCTGACTCCCTCAGATGTGTACCTGTTTCATCTGACCATAGCAGATGGTCTGATGGCCCTCACCCTCCCGTTCGAGGCTGTGTCAGTGCTCCAAGGGTGGCTCTTTGGAGACTTCATGTGCAAACTCCTCAGCCTCATCATCGAAGCAAACTTCTACACCAGCATCATCTTCCTGGCCTGCATCAGCGTGGATCGTTATCTTGTGATTGTGCGCGCCAGTGAGACTCACAAGAGTCGCCAGAAGGCCTTCAGCCGGCTCCTCTGTGCGTCCATCTGGGCCCTCGGTTGGGGCCTGGCTCTGCCTGCGCTTTTCAACGATGCCACCAAGCTCAACGACGACTCAGACAGGATGATCTGCGCTGAAAGCTTTGACATTGGCAGTGCCACCTCGTGGAGGCTCGTCACACGTGGGTTCCGCCATATTTTTGGCTTCTTGCTCCCTCTGTTTATCATGATAACCTGCTACAGCGTCACCATTGCGAGGCTGTTGCGCACCCGTGGTTTCCAGAAGCACCGGGCCATGAGAGTGATCATAGCTGTGGTGATTGCTTTTCTGCTGTGCTGGGCGCCGTACAATATAACCATGATAATAGACACGCTCATGAGGGCTGATGTGCTACCATATGACTGTCCCATGAGGAAGTCAGTGACCCTGGCTTTGACTGCAACCAACAATTTGGCTCTGCTCCACAGCTGCATCAACCCTGTCCTGTACGCGTTTGTGGGAGAGAAGTTCAGGAAGAAGATGATGCTGCTTTTTCAGAGGAAGCTCAGACAGGAGAGGATGTCGGGGTCAAAGTTCAGCAGGTCGACGTCTCAGACCTCAGAAGGAAAAGGAGCTGTTCTCTGAAACCTCTGGACCTCTACAGAGCATACCTTCATATTTATTAGGTTTTTTAGTTCAGAGGACTTATGTTTTGTTCCCCACATACTGTAAATTCTCTCTTGAGCCTGTGCAATAGATTATAAATGGATCACAGCTAGAGTCACAAAATGGACAAATCAACTGGGAAAAAGTGCAATTAAAATAAAATCCAAGTCAAAAAATCTTTTATTGCCCAGTTTAGGATATTTTAGTGTGGTTACAGTGATGCCTCTGATGTTCTGCCTTTGGATTACGTGGCACACTGCTGCCATCTACTGAGCTTACTTGGATTTTCAGCCTCTGGTTTATTCAAGTCCGTGTTTGTGTTTCACCATTTCTCAGTCAATCAGCCTTTGTGAATCACAGCTATGTGCAATGTATGCTTTCCAGTGTTTTTAACCAGGTGTTTATGTATATATGTTATGAACTCATATGAGCTTTAAATCTTATATATCTTGTATATATGGCTGTCTTTTTCAGTAAAGGTAAAAAGCTTTGCAACTTTCCCCTGAACTGACTGATTTATTCTTGTAGATCTGATTGGTTCGTGTTCACAGGTCCTCTGAATCAATAACATTATAACTAACTGTCATATGGAAATAATGGAGAGTGAATTTTCAGTTGAGGCAACATGAACAAAAAAGTTTTGAACATTTTTGACAAGTTCATGGTGGATTTGGATTATGAACAAACACTGTGTTTGTTCATAGTTAATTTGACAACACAACACAGTGTTGTCAACACTTATGTATGGTGTATTGTTACATCATAAGTTGGTGGAGTTTTCACCCCACCATTAGGTCAGATGGTGACCGGTGATTGTGGCAACCCGCGGAGCCACCCCTCCATGTGGATGGGGGGCCCCTCCCGACTCAACGGACCGACCACCAGTCAGTCCACGAGCACACCTGCCCGCCACAACCACTCCTCTATGAACAAACATAGAGGAGTCGTTTTTTGGCCTATTTTATTCTCAAATAAATTTGAGGGGGATAAAATAGGCCAAAAAAGGCCACCACTCCCACCGAAGACTCTGAAGGCCGGATCAGCCGTAGCCCCTCCTGCCAGCGCTCCGGTCCAGTGCGATGCGATCCTCCACTCGGAACATCGCACAGACGCGCAAAGAACCGTGCGTCAGGCAGGAATTTGGCCCTGCGCTCGAGGCTGCAGCGGCCAACCTCGTTGTAGGCCTCCACCGACAGCTGTGTGTCGGTGGGCAGCTCGACTGCCATCCCCTGACAGCCGAGACATAGCTTCGACCCGGCAAACAGAGTCTTCCCTTCTCCCCGGAGGGAGTGTGGGAGTCTGACTGAAGACAGTTTTGGGTTGTATATAAACCCTCGGATCCGCCGAACTTCGTGACGTGTTGATGACGTCAGCACCTTTTAGAATCACCTGACCTCAATCCTCAGCTGACATCAAATGTATAGAATATGTCTGACGTCACACGTGATTTTATACATACATTTTTTTTACATACATAAAAATACATAATACATATATAATGATAATAAAAGGTGATATTATGTTATACAATATAATATCGTTATACATAATATTATATGTTGTACATTTTATTTTATTATTTATTTTCTTATTACTAGCAACGGCAGCAGTAATAGCTTAACTTCATTTGTACTAATAGGCTGTAACATTATTTGTCCAGAAGGTGGCGAGCATGAGGCACAAAGCTTTTGCTTGATACTAAAATGTGAAATAAAATCACAATTCGAGAAACTGTAATCTCTTAAAATTGACCTCTTTCTGCGTTAATATAACAAACCGAACAGAAAATCGGTCTGTTTTAGCTCCAAATGTCTGATTAAATAAAGTTTTGTCAGTTTGTGGAACCGTTCAACTACAGTTCCCAGAAACCAACGCGGTGTAAAAAAAAAAAAGCGAGCGTGGTTTAATTAAGCTGCTGCTTTCAGTTGGAGTACATGAGGTATGTAATGTTAACTGGACTTTTATATACATTGAAATTACGAACCAGTAAATTGTGCTTTGCTAATGAGGAGACAGCTCTTTGTTGTGTAAACGTGTTGTCCGTCACTTGCTTTAAATATGTTACATGCAATATGTGATATTTGTGCCAACGAAAGCTACAGGAGTACATTGCTGTTACACTCGTATACTGTTAGCCACCTTGCTAGTTAGCTGTAACTTCGCACCTGTCGTAAATTATACGTTAAAGTGTTTTCACCACCGTTGTCTTACTTAAACAACTCAAAGTGGGGTTTAGCACATTAGCAGCTAACATAGCAGCAGGTTTAGCTTGTACTTTTCAATGTGCAGACAAGTGTGAAGCACTGGTATGCTAACACAGTGTTACCCCACTGAATAGCTTGTGAAACTTGTTTGCATTGCTCCTTAAAGTCGACACGTAACTGGGGTCATGCAGGTTATTACTGAGGGGAAACTACGACTGGTTTCCACTTTTATTAGACAGTAGCACTACTTGGGCAGAATATATGAATTAAATAATAATTGTAAACTTAAGCTATGATTAGAGGCACCTGATGTAATCTCACGTGCCTTACCTCAGGACTGAAATGATTAGTGAATTATTGTGTTAGTCTGTTGACAGAAATGTTAAGCTTTTCCTCAGAGCTGCAGCGATTATTCAGTTGACTGTTTACTTTATCAATAGACAAGCTCAATTCCCAAATATTTGCTGTTTCCAGCCTCTCAAATAAGGCTCACAGTAAACTAAATATCTTTAGTGAAGTCACCTCAGAGAAACTGAGCGACGGTTCTCACTCTTTTCTGCAGATTAATTTATAATGAAATGAACTGTTATTTGTAGCTTTAGATTTCTTATCAATTAATGATAATATACAGAATATTTGGCATTTTTGCTTTCAGGGGAAAACAGATCAATTAACCATAACAGTTGCCAATTAAATTTCTGTTACTGACTAATTGTTGCAGCTCTAAAACAGGATATCACAGGATTTTTAGACGAGCGCACAGACAAAACAGGCACTCTGGGAGTCTGTGATGGGCATACGTATACACTGATAATGAAAATTTGATTTAGGTGCAGCCCTGTTTGAGTCACATCAGCACTCTCCAAAGTAGAAAACACAGCTGTGCTCTAATGTCAGCTGCAGTGTTTGCACAGTGTCAAAATAGTCTGACTAACTAACAACATTGTTATCTTTTCAGGTTGACAATGACACCAGACTCAGCTGCCGGATAGCTTGCTGTCAGACAATGTCACAGCGTGGAATGAAGCAAAGGTCAACATTTTCTCTTACAAGAGCATGTAGCATTTTAACTACCTCGTCATCACCCTGTTAAATGGTTCATTCTCACCCTCTCAGTCATCTCTGGCATGGAGAGGCAGGAGAGTTGAGGGGAAATTGAAATTTTCAACCCAGACAGTTGGGTTTTTACATTTGGTTTGTGCTTTTCAAGGAGGAAGTTTCACATCAGAACAAGTCCTTACATGCTGATTTGAAAAAAAGCTGACACAATGGTGGCAGATGACACAGCAGGAAGTGGGGACAGATCAGAGGCGGAGAAAGACATGGACCTGAAAGTGCTTGCATCAGAAGACACAGAGGGACTCGCAGACGGGGACGTAGAGATGGCCGCCTCTGCTTCTGAGGGCCTGTCTCCCTCCGAGGGTCCCCCAGAGGAAGCCAAGGAGCCCAGGAAGTGGAAGTGGGCTGTGATATTCTTGTGTTTCTATGGGTTCATGGCGTCGATAAAGCCTGGGGAGCCCTTCATCACACCATATTTGCTCAGCCAGGACAAGAACTTCACCAGGGAACAGGTTAGTGGTGTCCTCTGAAATGTGTTTGTACAGTGAAGTAAAAGCCAATAATGAAAGAGAGAGGACAGACTAAAGTCTAAGACTCCTTCACCCTTTTCCTCCATTCAGCTAGGCAGTCATTACACAGCAGAATTAACGAGTGCCCTGTGGGGAGTTTACTGATCCAGCTTACCGAGGTCAAAGTTCACATTCCTCCAAACTGGGTCAGTGTAATAGGTCTGTTAAGGTTTATAATCAAAGAATGGAGGATGAAGGATTCATAGAACAGGATGTTTGCCAGTTTTTTCTCTCTGATTTCACCATGACCTTGAACCAAGAGTTGGTTACCTGCCAAAACTTTGGTGAACATTTGTGTCAAAGAGGAGAAATGTTCAATATTTCAAGCATGTGTTTGTCAGACTGGTTGGGCCAGTGTGAGTGGAAAAACACTGTTTGTTAGAGCAGAATATCAGTTTTACAGACACACATTTGTTGTCCTGAACTCACATTTCACCTCATTGTCTGTGTATATCTGAAACAGTGTTATCCCATAAATGCTTTTACTTGGCTCCAGGGAATAAGCTGCTCTTGAATTAAGTTATCCCTTATCATCTGTTATCTTCCACAACTGTAATTATACACATAGCTCAGCATTATCATGGATATAAAGTTGGCCTCAGTAGCACTGATTTTGTACCTGTTCCAGTTTAACCAGTTTGCAGTTGCATGGTCATGAAATTAAATGTGATAGAAATCAAATTCCAAAACAATTTTAAAGATGTCTGTGATAATAGTAGGCAACAGTTTGATGTTATCAATTATCATTGTCAGGAGAAAATGTGTCATAAGTACACCAAAGTTAAACCGCAGCTACAGGGAAACTTAGTTTTCTTTTGAAGTAAGACTGCAATAAATAGATGCTTTTTCTTTTTCTTTTATGATACCAAATTAAAAATGACAAGACATCTGAAGACATAATCTTGATATCTGATGGAAGTTTTTCACTACTTTCTGACATTTTATAGCCGATAATTGAGAAAATAAACAGCAGATTAATCGATAATGACAAGAAGTATTTGTTGCATTGAACATCCGTTTTTACGAATCAAACTGAGAAAATATTTGTAATAACATTATGATATTTATTACAGTCATATACTGATATCTTAGGTCTGCCGGTTGTTGAGATATTTCTTTATTTCTCTATCACCCAGCCTGGGTTAATTATTTAGGAAATTGGAGAGATAAGACTTTAAATTAGCTGATCACACCATGAAAAGGTCGTGGTAACATTTACAATCATCAACATCAAAGGTCATAATTGGAAAAATTGTGTTAAGGGAGCTAGAGAGCTGCACTTAGTAGCTTAAGTCTGTTTTTAAATAATACTTTGCATAATGTTAGGGACATTATTTATTCTAAATTATTCTGTGAGTCTTTGTTGATGGGCTGAAGTTTCTGCCCACAGCATTATGACTATGACTGGGCAATATGGTCTAAATAAATATATTAATCCTGTGATATAGTCCGGTGAAAGTTGATTAACTTAATCAGCTGTCAAAGGGCCATACTGAATTCTTGTCCTGATAAGCAGACTGGAGCTTTATTTGATTTTCCTGTCTTTTCCAGGTGACCAATGAGATCACTCCCGTGCTGACATACTCCTACATGGCCGTGCTGGTGCCGGCCTTCCTGCTGACCGATCTCCTGCGCTACAAGCCGGTCCTGATCATCCAGGGCGTCAGTCAGGTGGTCATCTGGCTCATTCTGCTCCTGGGCACCACCCTTATCGAGATGCAGTTCATGGAGTTCTTCTACGGCATCACCATGGCGTGCCGCGTGGCTTACTCCTCGTACATCTTCTCCCTCGTCAGCCCGGTCCTCTACCAGCGCGTGGCCGGGTACTCGCGCTCCTCGGTCCTCCTGGGGGTGTTCACCAGCTCAGTACTGGGTCAGATCTGCATGTCCAGCAGTGTCAGCTTCTACACCCTGAACGCCATATCTCTGGGTTTCGTCAGCTTTGGTCTGCTGCTTGCAATGTGCCTGCCGTGGCCCAAACGCTCCTTGTTTTTCAACCAGATGCGCAATCAGGAGCAACAGGAAATGGCTGCGTCGGGAGCCACCAAATCAGAGCTGGACAAAATGAAGCCCAAAGAGAGTGAGTCGTCCTCGGCCGCACCTGCGAGCTCTGTGTCGCGCTGGAAGGATTCTCTCTTTGTGCAGATGCTGCTGGAGGTGAGAAACGTGGTTAAGAGGCCCAACCTGAGGCTCTGGTCCCTGTGGTGGGTGTTCAACTCTACAGGGTACTACCTGGTGTTGTTCTACGTCCACATCCTGTGGAACAAAGTCTACCCAGCCACTGAGAACAAGAACATTTACAACGGGGGAGTGGAGGCAGCTTCTACCTTACTGAGTGAGACATTTTTGGAGCTACAGAATCTAGTTTTCACTGGGTTTTTGAAGTCTGATCTGTTTTTCTGCTCTGCGCTCATGCAGCGCTTAAAGTCATTGGGTGTCAGTTTCATAGTCCACCGTGCTTTTATTCACATGGGTGCAACTCCATCTCGCTAAATTTAGACACAAATAATGGGGACAACTTGTTCACTCAACAGCAACAAAATATCAAATGTTACTCTGATAATTCATGATTAATGAATAATAATCAAATGCTTTAGAGGAAAGTTGGCTTATTCATAATCTCTAAACATGATGTCAGGTTAAAACAGTGTCTGTTCAGCTTTACTGAAGAAAGTGTTAAGTCCAGAATATGAATTTGATAATGTGTTTGTTTCCCTAAAACAAATTCAGGAAGAAGTCAGCACTCTGGAGTTTACAACAGACTGAAAATATAATTTTTTTTCACAGGACCAGTGTAACACAGGTGTAACTAATATCATTAATTACTAGTGCTGGGACAGAGACAGTGTTAATGTTATTAGTTCCACCTGTGGATTCCCAGCTTTATACCCAGAGGTGCAGCCTTTTTCCTGAATCTGTTTGGGTAAAATCAAACCTTCTTTCATGTTTAGTGCTGAGGCAGAGCACAGAAAGACACCTGTTACATCTTACATCTGTTCATAAAGTATACAGGACATAAAATAGATGTTGAGTTCTAATAGAAATACAGCCATCAAAGACCAAAGATAAACTGAAGAAGGATAGTGACACAGATAAAAGTCTGGAAATGCATCATATTTTTGTAAACTGCCTTGAGGAGTTTGTATAAGTGATAAGTGATTACATCAGGTTCAGGCATCAGTAACTCCCTTTAATCAGCTGTAAAGCACAAAGGTAGCAGCTTGTTTAAATAACCCTGACGTCATGTGCAAGCAGTAGAAGTTATGTTGCAAGACTTTGTACAACAACGTTAGGACTTTAACAGCACCATTATTAGTAGTGTTTAAGTCCATCTTTGACACAATATGTAATGTACCACTTGTTTTAAGGAACCCAGATGTATACAGATTTAGAAATTCTTAATTGGAAGCAGTTTGTAGAAGAGTGACTGATGTGTGTCTTTGTCCAGGTGCGATGACGTCCTTCATAGCGGGCTTTGTTAAAATCCGGTGGAACATCTGGTCTGAGCTGGTCATCGGTATCATCACAGCGGTGCAGGCCGGTCTCCTGATCCTCATGGGCACTACAGACCAAATCTGGGTCTGCTACCTTGCCTATGTCCTCTTCAGAGGCTTCTACCAGTTCCTGGTGCCTATTGCCACGTGAGTGGAAGTTTTATTCTGAACCTACAGATATACAATGTTGAAGATTGAGGCACCTGTCTGGACCTGGTGCAGCAGGAAGGGCAAAGACCAGAGGTTCACCAAAATCCAGAAAAACAAATAAAGAGATTAATGGATCAGTTGGCTATGTAGAAATTGAAAATATGGCCAGATTTTGTGGAGGAAAGGCCATAGGTGCACCAAAATTGGTAAGCAAAAGTTCCAGTTCATCGATTGACAGAAAATTGATCTGCACTGCTTTGATCAGTCATTTTTCAAGCAAAAATGCCAAAAATGTGATAGTTCTACATCCTCAAATGTGGGAATTAGCTTCTTCTCTTTTATCAGGTTTTTGATATTGTGATGGATGTTTTTTTCCTAATAATCTATAGACCAGACTAGATTGTGAGGTTACAGTCTGATATAATCGTCTCTCCATAGCTTCCAGATCGCTTCGTCTCTCACCAGGGAGCTCTGTGCGCTGGTGTTTGGCATCAACACCTTCTTGGGAACCATATTGAAGAGCATCATCAACCTGATATTTTCTGATAAGAGGGGCCTGGCACTTGATGTGCACTCTCAGGTAAAACACTCATTTATTACACCACACAAGTGTCACAAACACTGGCAACACAGAGCGTTGTCAGTATCCTGTATGGGAAGGGAGGTTATTCTCAGGGTGATTTACAGAATTGAATTATGTTTTATATTTACATATGAGAAGACAGAACAGACGTTTTGACTTGTCTAACACATGCAAAAATTAACATGAGCTGCTGTAGTCAGTGCTGATTAGTTCCACCTGTGACTTTTCCTCTGATGAATCAAAATATCTGCTGTGAAAAAGGTCTGTCTGATTAGGGAACAATTTAAAAAAGTGCCGTGTGTATAAGCCTGAATAAGTGACCTCAGGGTCTCAGACTAAAACAACTGTTACTAGTCCAGAATTCACTGGGACGCATATACGGTTGTACTTTCAGGCACAAAAATAAAAGCCTCTTATCGGTGTTGGAAATATAGTTAAGCTATGAAATCTCCTTCACTGCTGTTTTCACCTTAAAGAGTTTCCAGTAGGTTATAAAGACAAACATGGCAGTATGTGTGGTTGTTAAAGAGATATAATGGATAACAACATCTGAGTTTTAATGACTAGTAAGCCAGGAAACTGAAAAAAGGGAAAAATACCACATGTACCTCATGAAGAGATAAAAAAATAGCAGATCTGTGGAGCGATGATGAGACCGTAACGTTCCTCAAATTAATACATGAAACCAACAAATGCCATATTTCCATCATGATTTTGACTCAGCTTCCATCGCTTGAGGTTTGACTGGCACTCCTTTCGTCATCTTGTTGTTCCTTCTTTTTCTGCACTTATTTAACAGAACCTGACTTGACTTCTTTTAATATTTACATGAGGCAGTGGATACTTTCTTTTGCTGACTTTATAGATATTTGGCTAAAATTTGCGATGTATTTGGATGGAAACGCTCATCCGTTGTAGCACAGCCAGTATTTTATTCTTATTCTGTATTTTTCATCTGATTTAAGTTGCACTTCTTTTTTTTCCTTTCACAGTTCCTGGTGTACTTCGTTTACTTCGCCATTCTTACTGTTGTCTACCTTGTCTGTGCCGCTGTGGTCATCATCCGTCACTATAGAAACCAGGGCGGGGCAGGAGGCGGGGCGGACGACCAGGCCACAGCCACAGAGCTCAGTCCTGTGGTGGTAAATTCGGAGGCAGAACCTTTGTCGAATGGCAAAAGTGCCCAAGCGTAACGTGAAGAGACGCGTTAACTGTTTTCAACCGATTTCTTATCTTACCGAGACTCAAATGTTTGTTAATGAGCTGTTCAGACTCAGCAGGATCAGTGGTTTTAACCCTCTGATGTTGACTGAGAGGTTCATTCAGTGTTAGCTGCTGGGCCTTAAATCTAGAAGTGCCTCTTCTGCTACATAAAGTGACCGGCTGCAGGTGTCCTTAGATGGTTTTGTGTTTTTTGATGATTGGATGTGATTTGTCGAAACTGTGAGAAGGCGATAAAATTCAACTTTTTTATTTAGTGCAGAGTAGTAAAGTGGCACGATGCTTCAGTATTGTTGAAAATTATCTTACATACAGTGAGGGACCATTAATGTAATGGCCGAGATTGTGCGTTTTGTACAGAAAAACAAACAAACTGTCCTCTTTGAGTGGCAGTGGTTTTCCCTCAGTGATTACTGTGTGATCATGATAAATGACTTTAGAATATGCTGCATTTTTTGGCTCAGTGAACATTATCATGACACTGTTTTTTTTTTATCAGCGACACTCCTATTGTACTTTATGTTACAATTACTATGTTAGTGCCATTTGAAAAGTAATTGACCACATCAGTATCATTTCTTTTAATCACATGTTCACACCACGTTGCTGTAAAATCAGATTATGAGCGACACCCTCCTCCACAGCCTTTGTATCAGTTTGTTATTTGAAGCTGTAAACTGCAGTTTTTACAGTTTATTATGAGATATGATTTGAATTTTATTATTGATGTAAAACTACTACATTTGTAAGGTAGATGCAGCAGCATCAGGGTATTTGAAATGATTCTTATTTGATACATGAGTTGCTTAGGGGAAATTATATTTGAAAATAATGTTAATAGACATTATTACACAGCTATACTGACTATTATTCTAAATGCACATGACTGAATTTGGTTATTTAACCATGTGATAGTTCAGTTTTTATCTGAATTCCAAGTTTCTCAGTTAGTAGTCCTGCTGCTAATTTGCTGCCCATGGCCTGTGAGTTTGTCTGGCAGCCATTTTGGTGAACAACAAGCCATCACAAAAGGCTCTGACTCCTAAAACCAGGTTGTCTTCATTTTGGGTCAAAGCACAGCTACTTTTACAAAGACCACAGGAAGTCCCGGTCTCAGGCCTGTAGAGCATAGGAATACAGTGTTACTTACAGGTACTATAGTTGAAACACTATGTTTTTAAATGTCCTTTAGGTTACTTAAACAACAACAACAGACAAGTCAGGAGGTGTAGAAGTATTTTTTCAGTAGATGCAACAGGAGTTTCTGTTGGATTAGTCGCTGAGAAATGATGTAACTGTGAATCTGTGCGAATGCTGTAAAAAGAAAAACTGACTTTAATCAGATGTTTATTTTGTATTCACAAATAAATTACCTTTGGCGGATTGATCCTGTGTTTTTTGGACTCCACAGTGAGTCGTCCGTAGCAGTAAATGTTTCCTTGTGACCTCTTGTCACAGTTTTGATCTCTATTAGTTGTGATGTTCCCATCTCAGATTTTACAATAATCCTATATTTTTAGTCCTCTCATGACTCCTCAGTCATGTCGTGACCTCTTAGGAGGGTCATGAACCCTAGCTTGGGAAGGTGAGGGATGCATCACATCATTAGCTGAGAATATAACTTGTTTTTGCAACATGAAACCATCATGTTGTGTATTATGCAACAATGTGAAGTGGATACTGCCATAGGTTGTAGTCATCACCACAGAAAAAATGATTAAGAAGAACCATGGTGAATTGTGATGCTAAGTTGTTGACTTCAAGGATTTTTGCAGCAGTTTCCAGTTCTCTTCAGCACAGGATTATAAAAGAAAACAGGCTATTGTACATGTTAACAACACTGTGTTTGATGTACCAGGTGGAAAGACTTGGATTGTAGATACAGCACGTCCATGTGAGTTGTTTGTTCAGCTGCTCACAGCATGAAGACCTTTTGATTCTTATTTGTTTTCCTGCATTTCTTAGCAGTTCAGTTTTTTGTCCGGCGACTGTTTCTTCAGCTGAACGCAGAGATGTGGTGACGAACCCCCTGTAGTTGTTCTAACCTGACAACATTAGCGAGACCTGCATTCTCCTCCTTAATGGAAGACTGGTTGTGATTAAATTTCCTCAGATCTTATAACCGAGGAAGAGAAGGAAACATTGGAGGCTATTGTTTGCTGCGGGACAGTCTGCCATCTTGGCCTTCAGCCCTGGTGTCTGACCTGAAGTCCTTTTAGTAAGCAGTGACTCAGCAGCTGAACCAGACAGTCACTGACTCATTTAAACCAGAGTCATTTGTCAAATTCCAAAAGCAACACTGATGTTTGACAACTGCTTGACATAAAATAAAAAGACATTCCCTGAAAAGCTGCACATAGTGAAACAGTTTTTACTCGTATTGTATTATCCTAAAATCCAATTAAAACTAACTTTAATGAGGAATACAGCTGAAAATTGTATATTTTAATGGGACTCTAGGTTTATATTAAGTTTTTTCTGCTTGTCCCTGCAGTATTATTTTGCATCTTTCCACTAAAATATATAATTTAATATGTAGATATAAGGTAATTTATAATAGTATAATATAATAATTAAATGTCCATGTGATGAAATTTAAAGGTATTTAATATGAAAATATACATAAATGTATCATTAGAGAAACAGCTGTTTTTTTTATTATGGCAGGTTTGAAACAGATCAAACCTTATTTGATGTGACTCAGTGAGTGAAATGTATCGACTTGCTGCCCTCTAGTGGTTCAACTTAGCAACGTCATTCATTATCAGCCGCAACATTAAAGCCCAGAGACGTGTAAAGTTTAAAGCAGGTCAAAAGAAGCTGATGTGTAGATTTACAGAAGACAGAAGAAGCTGGAGTTGAACTGGAGTTTTATTAAATACAGCCCTTTATAAAAACACTTACATTTATATATTTACACCCTTCACATCCTCAACCTGCAGCAATCCACAACAAATAATAATCAGCCTTTTGTCTAAAAAAAAATATGGAAACTGGAGTGTCTTTTAGTATAAAAATGTCAGTGCCACAGCTCATTCTTGACAGAAGCTTTGAATTAATCATTAATAAATAATCTGATGAGAGGCTGACTGGATCATTAAGAGTGGGACTCTTGTAACCAAATGTCTGATGTTGAAGTGTTGAACTACAGTGGACAAAAAACCAAGAATGAAAAGAGGAGAAACGTGACTGTCATTGCCAAATAAAGCGGAAACATCTCATCTACAGAGACAGACTTAAATGAGATCAGTGTTCTGAGAAGTAAAAATAAGTGATTGACTTTGTTCGAGCTTCATAATGTCTCACAGTTTTTGCCACAAACACACACACACGGAAGCTGTTGCTGCAGAGAGCAGTAAAGTCCTATACAAAGCCTGGATTGTTTTCCCAAACCGGACAATGGCGTCCCTTTCCACCCCGCTATTGTCAGTCCAGTTTCTCCCCACGTGCTCCAACGCCACGAGGCCGCACAAATCCACACCAAGCCCGCCTTGATTCATCCTCATCCACAGATTTAATGAGGTGCCAGTTGGTGTCAGGTATGAGGTCCGACACAGGAAGCCACTCTTCATTGGACTTTCCTGGCATTGTTTCTGCCTCTCTGGAAAAACCCAGAGACAAACCTCAGGAAGATCTGAGCTCCACTTCAAGTCCAAAAGCTGTTCTCTGGAGCCGTGCTTTAATTTTTTATTTCCCCCTAATGGGTTTTTGTGTCTTTTAAATGCTGTTTTATTACATGTGACTTACCCAGGAGGCGATAGCTGGATAAATCAATGTACTGCAGCAAAACACGTCTGTCGTTTCAATCCATCCTCTGATGTAATGTGTTGACAGCAGCAGTGTAAGAGAGGAGGACGGCTGAGTCTTGAACACGCCTGGACACTTATTTCTAGTCAGTTTTGAGGGTCCAAAAGCCGTAATAAAATGTTGAAAGTCTATTTTTTGAAAGCACATTTTTAGACTATTCAGGGATTTTCAGTAATATGTGTGCAGGTGTTTGTCTGATCCCATTCTCTCACTATATAGCTCACTCCACATGTGCGCCTCTGGATCTCCTCAAACATTTCAGCCTCACTCTGGATCTTAACGGGTCCTGACCTTGCTGTCGCTCGGCCGTCTATGTCATCGGTGTTTCCTCTGCCAAATGACAAAAGGAAAGTTGTAAATAAACTGTACAAGTATATATGACATGATTTCTTCTGTTCTATCTTACCGTCGTCTTGTCCCTTCTCCTGATGAGCCGTGGTGCCGTTAGATTCAGCAGCGTCTCTTGCTGGATTAAAGATAAAGAAAAAAAGATTTACATTTTTTTTTCATAATAAAAAAGTGGAGGAAAATAAATATAATTCACTGCGGCTTCAACTTACGTGGCCTCTCCTGCTTCCTCCAGAAGTCTGTAATGTTTGACAAAAAGGAAGACGCATTAAGAGAAAAGTCCACTGTTACATCTGACTGTAAAGGTCCTGGCTATTTTCTCTAACAATCTCAATTTTAAGGCTTAAATATGAATAATAGTGCAAGTAATCTGAGTTACTGACCTGCTTCCCAAGGCATGGAGGCTGCACAGAGAGAATTAGAGCAGAGAACATGTTACAGAGGCAATTATTTATTATTTATTACTGTAAACTATAAAAAACTTTAAAAAGAAACTTTAAAATTGGTTTCTCACCTTTTTCGAAGAACCACATCCCTGAAGGAAATCAGCAGAATGATTAAAATGTCAGTACACTCAGCTTTATCAGTCTCAAATAAAACACACATTTCTGTTATATAGATGCAATGCTAATACAGTGACATATGATTTGTACCTGCTTTGAATCTGTGAACAAGAGCCAGCACCAGTACAGTTGACAGCAGACAGATGAACACTGTGAGTCCTGCACTGATCTTTGGACCCTCCTCGAGTGCTGTAAAACGACAACAGCAATCTTCATTTAGGTTAGCTGAGTGAAAAATGCTGCCAACGCCATGACACTCTGTAATTTCTTCTAATTGTCATAGTGATAACTCACATGTAAACTCAGGTGGGAAGGGGTTGGCGATGGGTTTGCTGCTCTCCTGACTGACTGGATTAATCAGCTCACAGCTGAACCACTTTATGCTTGAATCGTTCCCCTGGAAGTTGAAACAGTAACAATTATCAATCATACACCACAACTTTGTGCCATTTAACCCGGTTTCATTGTTCCTTAGGCTTCAGCATGTTAAAATTTGGAATGAATGCTTATAAAACAGCAGGAAAAAAGACAAAGAAAAACAGCTAGGAGTTTTGAAAACAGTTATGCAGTGACAAAAACACAAGCAACACTTCTCATACTGTGTATATAAACATCACCTTTTTAATATGGAGCTCCTTAGATGAACTCTCCATGTCTACGTCACCTGACTTCCACATGTAGATGACTTCGTCAACTCCCGTGGTGTCACCTTCACAGATCAAGGTGCATCTAGTCTTCTCATCATCACAGGCTTTAGAAACAGTGGGTACAGGGACAGGAGCTGTTATTGGAGAGAGAAGGCACATGTTTTTATTCTCATTCATTTCATTAATTCAGTATTAAAGTTAGTAAAAATAGTGTGTAATTGAATCACTTACACAGGACTCTGAGATCAGTTTTACCGGCCATGCCGCCATTGATGTGTACTGTGTACGATGCACTGTCATCTCGAAGCAGTCCTGTGATCGTCATCTCTCCGTTTGTAGTGTTCAGGCTTCCACGCTCTTTAAACAAACACAGTTAGCGTCAGATGTCTCATGAATAACTAAAACTGTAATTATTGTACTATTTAGCTTTTACTCCTGAGAAAAAAAAACACAGATGCCAAAGAGTTGGGCTGAACGAGGCTCAGTCTACCCTTGAATTGACGATAAGCAATAATATCCAGGTCAAGTTTTTCCCACTGCATGGCGATGTTAAGACCATCTTTCCACACGATGGCTGTGATGGCACCGGTCACAGAGCCGGGGTTTGGTTTGAGGATGACTTCATCACCCACTTTCTTGTAGAGTGGACCGTCTGCAAGGGCAAAAACTGTTTTTTTACTCGCTGGACTCTGGTCTTTTAGCTAGCACCTGGTTATTAAATTTAAAATAAACTTACTCACATTATTAATCAATTGATTTTATATATATAATTATATATAATTCAGTGTGTTTGAATTTTGGAATAAAAGCTGTGGGCATCAGGGAGAGAAGTTGTTCATGCATATTATGTCAATGGTGGTCATGACCTTTAGGGCGTGTAGCATGGTGAGGTTTTCATATGCTGGTTCCAGTAGATTCAGGTCACATTTAGACCATAATTAAGGAAGTTAAACTGCACAGTTAACAGTTAACTGAAGGATTTAAAAAAAAAAACAAATACAAAACTAACAGTCCCAAAATCCTGGCCTGACCCTTGTGCGGTGAATGTCACTGACTAGTTATTTTTGTTTTATCAGCATTAAGATGGAAGTAAATCTTGTCGCAACTTTTCTCTTTCCACTCATAGATACTAATTCACATGTTAAAGTACTCCTTAGTTATAATATTCTTCCTCACTATTTCCTCCCTGGTTTGAGACAAAGTGAGATGTTAATGTCAGTGAGTAAAGTGGATGGTATTATTTAGGATGTTATGAGGAGAGGGTTTTTTTGTCTGTCCTTTGTTAATACTGATGATTTAATAATGAATACAAGCTTAAATATCAATATTTGTATTTTTTTTCCAAGAAAATATGTTGGAAAATGTTACATTACATGTTAGAAGTCTTCACTTGTGTGAACAGATGTAATATTTACAAATATCAGGAACCATGTTGTCATGGATTCACTGAGTTACACTGTGGGCTACAGGCTGTGTATTTGTTTACATTTTGGAAAATTAGGTACGCCGAATTAGATATTAACAATTCAGTTTTTCTGTGGACCTTTGGATTCACTGATAACTATCACTGATTTACTTAAAAGCTGAAGAAAACTTAAAAACCTGATAATTTTCAGGCGAGTTCTGAAGTGCCCCAATTCCTGTCTCGTCATTGTTTATTACCTCATTATTACGCGCTATTTTCTCGTCTTCATGAGACAGTTTACACGTAATAATGAGACACAGATACCGTATACAGTCTGTACTGTTGATAGTAATTATAACCAGGCTAAACCTCTGCTTACTGTACAGTATGTACATGCAGGTTTACACTGGGTGGGGCCATAAAGAAAGTCATAATAAACACAATCTGCAAAATTTAATACACAAAAGTTTTCAGCGTATAAAAACAGATTTGTAAACATTAAGCTCTAAGTTAAAACTTACCAGCCTGGGCGAAAACCAGAGACAGGAAAACCCCAAACCAACCAGCCAGCACAGTCGGCCGCATCTTGCTTTTTACTCTTTGTCAATTAAATGGTTTGTTACGAAGGGAAATCCAAGCTGCGTCTGTTTTGAAGCCACAGGAACATGTCACGTTATGTTATTTAAAGGCTAAAAACATTACAGTTTAGGTATACTAGCTTTAAAAGTCAGTAAAGTGGGGAGAGAAAGAGGCAGCAGTTGGAGGGAGCTCAAAGTGAAAGTAAATGAACCACCCCAACATGCTCACAGTCTCCGCCTCCACTGGGCTGTAACCTCTAAAATTAATATAAATAAATGTGCACTCATACTGTTGGATACCCACTATAGATGTGTTTCATATTAACCCAACTGCAGCTATCTAAAGTTAAAGCATCTTTAAAAGTACATATAAATTTTCATATGTACAATTTAAAACGGCACTTTCCCGCCTCCTGGTGTCCAAACGTTGTTACTGCAGCCAGAGAATAAAGCACAAGAAATCTTCCTTTGGAAATCTTATGTGTAGTTTTTGTTGAGGCTGATAAAACTTTTAGGTCAGTTGTTGATTCTTATCGTTGTTTGATTATTGAGGCACTAGTTTGTGGTGTTATAACTTGTCCCTGAAGTATCATCCTCAATGAGACTCCTTGTATAAAATCACATGCAGTAACTTGTTGCCACAAATTTTCATTAGAGGGTTCAGTTTGACCCCTTAGGCAATTATTTGTCAACCCCAGTTAACACACTGAATTTTGTTCCTCTTTTTACCTGCTGAGTAATGTGTAGACAAGAAAATTTTACCCTTGATTTTCCAGTTCTGACTCCACCTCCAGAACAATATGTTTTTTGGCCTGAAGCCAATTAACTTAACTTTCTTTTGTACTGTGGAGAAGAGTTTAAGCATGAGAATAAGTTTTTTTAAACTCAGGATTTATTTAAACCAAGCTTAATCACACTGTGCAACAGTACATTAAATGTTACATTCACTTTTAAAGTGATAGTAACGAATCATGAGGCCTAAAGGCAGCAAATGCATTTAGAGACAGTACACTAAGCACACATACAGTGACAGGAACAGTGTTGTGTTTTTGTTCTTGTTGGATCAGTCAGACTGTGGCTCCTCCATGTTGGCTGTAGTCAGAGGCTCCAGCTGCAGCCATAGGCCTCCCTCAGCACGCAGGACGAGCTGGGGGAGACGGCGAACGCCTCCAGAGCCGGTCCCGAGTTCAGGGTTCGCCCCCAGGGTCAGGCGGAACCTGAGCAGGGTCGATGCTACGACGACTCGCAGCTCTGCCAGGGCGAATTTCTGACCGATACAGTTCCTGTGAACACACACAGACTCCTTTCTTTACCTTAGCTGTGTCAGGTCTTGTTGAGTTAGTCCTAAATGATTAGTGAGGAAACGGTACCTGGGGCCTGAGGAAAAGGGGATGAAGGCATGAGAAGCCCGGTTTGATGTGTTGGTTGGATCAAAACGCAGAGGATTAAACTCCTAGCAGAGAGTAAATAATACAAGTTAAACATGACAGAGCAGTGCGAAAGTGAAAATAAAATTACGATTATTTATCAGTTTCTTACATGTGGGTTTGTCCACACAGTGGGGTTGTGATGTGTTCCATAAATACTGACCAAACAAATGGTACCTGAGGAGGGTTTACAGGAAAAAATAAGTATTTTGAGTTGAGTTTATCTTCACTTCTCAACTCTAAAGGTCATCACAAACCAGCAAAATCCCATGATCAGGCATTTCACTTCCCAGTTGAGGTCGGCGTTCTTTAAAACCCTCTCAAATGGGAATCTCCCAAAAAAACATTCTTTTGCAAATTTAGCACTGTAAGTGGTTTGAAGTGGCTTTTTAAAAGCACAAAAAGTCCAAAGTCTGTTCTAGGAACTGCAAAAGGAAGCTGAGAGTCTCTCCCTCTCACCCTGTGGTACTGTCCGTTCCTCTGGCAGCATCATGTCCTGGGTGTATTTCCTTGTCACAGCCTGCACAGGAGAGTGGAGTCTAAGGCTTTCTCTGATGCACATGGTGGTGAAGGTGAGGTTGGACAGATCCTCCCTTTAGACAAACAGACAAGTGAAGACATGTACATACATATTCATCATAAATTCTGCACTTAATAGAAATTAATATCAAATATCCAGTGATTCAGGTTGTGTGTGTGTGTGTGTGTGTGTGTGTGTTTTCTGACCACTCTATTTCATGTCTGTCTCGTCCTTGCATCAGATCCATCACCTCCTGCCTGCATTTTTCCTGATAGTGGGAATGGCGTGCTAAATTATACAGCGTCCAGCAAATCGCACTGGCTGTTGTGTCATGACCTGCGGAAAAAGTAGGAGGTTTTAATTTTAATTTTAGATTAAGTCAAACTGTAATATTGTGACTATTTTTAATTATGTATACATTTAAGTCAATTTAACACGTACAGTTATCCTGTAATTTTGTGACCACAGATGTTTAGTAAAAGTCACATATTCTCACTTTAAACTGTCTCACCTGCAAACATGAAGGTGTTGGCCTCTGCCTGTATCTCCTCATCTGTTAGACCTTTTCCATCCTCATCCTGCAACACACACACACACACACACACACACACACACACACACACACACACACACACACACACACACACACAAAGTTTATTGTCAGTAACACAGGAGGACACTAAAGACCTGGAGCTTCTAATTTCTATCTCTATTTCTCATTCATTAATGCATCATTCGTCTGCTCACACACCTGTGAGAGCAGTATGATGTCCACAAAATCCCTCTTTCTCTGTGGTGCTGTGGTGTGTGTGTGTGTGTCTCCCTCTGTTGGTTGGATGAGGGCACGGCGCTTCGAACCACGTCCCCAGAACCTGCAGAGACCAAAACATGGATTAGACACTGATGTATTTTTGTATAAAATGTCATCAGATTTTGAGGTCACACTGCTGTATAAAGGCTGTATGTCACTCCTGCATGTACTGTACCTGTGTAACACTTGGCCTTTTTGAACTGTTTTCCTGCTGTGTTTTCCAGTAGATCCAGTCCCAGTGGTGTAAAATCCCCAGGCGACGATCTATTATCAGGTCACTGAGCTGCACTCATGGCTGACACGTACTCACTGGTGACCTGGAGAGAGAACGCGAAAAATCTAGCAAAGTTCAACACTGCTGTATATTTGTGTATACAAATGATAAGTGTGTCCTCACTCCTGACAGTTGCTGTTGTAGCTGAAGGCACATTTAAGTAAACAGTCCAGCGTCATGAGAGTGATATGGTCAAACATCTCTATGTTGGTCCTGCCCCTGCTACCAGGCGGCGCCATTTATCCTGGAAAGATATTTATCTGAGTCGCTTTGTTATACAGGACATCAGTTGTGTGTGTGTGTCTGCGTGCGTGTCTTACATGCATGGTGTTAGCTGAGCTGTTAAACATGGCAACGAGTTCTCAGAATATCAAATGAAAAGCTGAGTCAGCAGTCGCTTTCAGGACCACACCTCCCCGCTGTTTATCAGCAGATTCCCCGTCCTGGGACAAAAGAATTAATACTGACTCACCATTAGTGTGAGTCACTGTCATCTGACTTCACTATTATTCATTTATCAGTTTTAACGTATTTAATGGTGTGAAACCTGACTTTACTAAACACTGGATATCCTAAAGGAGCAGAGGCCCGCTCATTCAGTTTGGTTTCCACAGATGTTGGGAAATTACTCAACTGCTTTGTCATCATCTGAGTGTTACGAAACATTAAACCATCTTTGATTACCAGTGAATCAGAGAACTGCCTGCTTAGACTTTAAATCAGGAGCAGCATTTTGACTCTCACCAAGCCATGGACGAGATGATCGAGATGAGCTCATCCTTCACTGTAATGCTGGCTTGGAGAGGTAGCCAGTGAGGATGGTTGAGGAGAAAGAAATACATATTATTAAAATGAAAATTTTTGGGAAATGTGGTTTTAATCCTGAGGTAACGCTGTGTAAACGCACTAGAGCCATTAGTAGAGGCTTGACAAAGTCAGGGTGAAGACTCTGACCAGGTGATAGAAAGGACCGAGGAACCAGCTGCAGGAGTGTTTTGTGCTGCCTGCACCAGCTCGCCCACCTGGAGGAGGCCTCTCTGTGCTCGTATCTGAGACACACAAAATCATCAGTGGTTTAATATCGCTCCAGGATTTAAGTGGAAAAAAAAGGATTACTGCACTGCAAAGTTTGATAAACTTGTCTTTAACTAAAAGGATATAATATAATACGCTTGCTGATTTCTCAACATAGACTTAAAGGGAATTTACCACCAAGAGGATGTTTGAACTATATTTTGCAACTGAAATTACTGTGTCACACGAGAAATCTGCAGTTAGATTTCCTGATGTGTCCTTTCCCATGAGGACAACTGACATTTACACATCATAACAGACAAATGTTATGTTAAGTAGAGGAACTGACAAATTAGGGCTACTGAAGCATGTTAGTGTGTGTGTCTCCAGCCTTGGTGGTGGGTCCTACCTGGCCCAGGGTGTCCTATCAGCCAGTAGTCTGCATGCGGCTTGTTGAAGCAAGACAGCCTGTGTGTGTACCAGGCGCGACGCACTCAACAGCCCCACCGCCCACGCTGGTGACCACGGCAGTCAGCCCTGTGCTGACCACCCACAGGACTCCGACAGAGGCCGGCCCAGCTGAGGACCTGACAGAGGACACCCGAGGAGAGACATCCTGGACAGAGCGGGTGGCATCCAGAGGTCTGGCCTGCCTGACGCTCGTCTCTGTTGTGACAGCGGTGCCTACAGTGAGAAGTTGCTGGAAGAAACATGCAGAGGGCAAACTGTCCCACCTCACATTATTTCAACAGGTGAAATGTAGTTGGGGTATGTGGGCCTTCAGTGAATTCATGTTCAGCAGACTGACAAATGAAAGTTTCTCCAACATGTCATGTCCTATGTTACTGTCTCTGATATCACTGGTCAAAGTTTCTAAAAGGGACTGCAGTTCACAGTTGTACCACTAGAGAAATAAATATGAAGATTACCACAATCAGGAGCAAACAATGAATGATCTTACAATTAGCAGAAGAGAAATTATTTTTAATTTGCAAATGTGTTGTCAGACTTGAGGACATTTCTCCATTGTTTGTTTGTTGTATAAAGGTCAGAAGGCCACATCTATGCATGTACTGTACCTGAGTACAACACTTAAGCGGCTTTTTTTGAGTTATTATCGTCGATTAATATATTATTTCCTTCTCAATAACCTGAATAAGCGACTTGTCCAACTTTTCTATGTTTGACGGGTTTTACGAGGGTCCCTAAGGCCACAGGTGATTGATGGTGCTGACACCTGGTCAGACATACCTGTCACTAAAGACAGGAGGTCAGCAGAGACGAGTTTGGAAATCAATGCTCAATTTTACAGGCTGTGTGGAAGTAAAAGTATATGACAGCAGGTGTAATGTCACCTGTCATCTGTTGGTGGTAAGTTTTTATTTGTTCAAAATGACAACACGACGAGCTAATATTAGCTGGCTACATTAGCTAGTGTTAATTAGCTTAATTTCACGATGTAGCTAAACGCTTTGCACCGTTTATCTGGTATTCCTGAATTATTAAATATCATGAGCTATTTTGTGTAAAAAAAACCTCAGCTGAAACATTTGTTTTGAAGGCCATAGTGTTTGTTGTGTGGTTGTTTGCCAACAACTAAAGAGAAACAGCTATTTTACAGAAAACAAAAACATCTAGACTGATGGATAGTAACAGTCTCTACTATACTTAATTCATTTTAAAATGTCATCTTTAAATGTGCTACCGCGGTTCGTGACATTGCAGATATTATAAATACTCAAATATCTACTTTAGCTGCCTGTTCAGTGCAGATTTGACCTCATGGCTTTTTCAAAGTTTTATCTGATATGCCCAGTTTGTCCATATGGGAATTTACCTGGGTCACAGGACTGATGTTTTCTCCAAACTAAATTAGCTCAATAAAATTCCACGATGGAGCATGTAGTGCCCTTGATCCTGAAGCATCCAGCACCTGCACCCATCTTATCTTGGAGTACAGAAGTAAATAAATAAATGATACAAAGCTGACGACACAGACAGACTTCCAGTCTCTTTGATATTCATCCTCTTAACCCTCCTGTTACCATTATGGCTGTCTCTAATTTTTTCTTTTGTGCATGTGACAGGTTTTCAGCTTGACATGAAATGAAATGGCTGAAGGACAGGACAGGTGTGAAACCAAAGGAGCTCGCCACCCGCTCTAGCTCCTCTGTTATCTCCCCCAAGGTAGCTCCACCCAAACATGGCTGGGTTGAATCTCCTGCCTCCCCTGGTCGAACAGTCGCCAAGGAGCAGGATGGGACTCTAGATCGCCAAGGTGGGATGACAAGCGAACTTCCCATCTTGTTTGTATGAGGAGCTGTTCTGTACCAGCCAGACCTCCGTCTCCTCTGGCCGTGCCTCGTGACCTCCTCCGTGGCTGCAGAGCCGATGTGGTGAAACGAGGCTACCTGGGAAGCTGGAGTGAACCACAGAAGATATTTTGTCCTGAGAGCAGGAGTCACGTTTGAGCCGACTCGAGTGGTACAAGAGCCAGGAGAAGTCTACAGCAATGATGAAGTCTGCTGGGAAAGCTGGCGCTGTTTGGGTCGAAAGCAAGCAAGGGTTGGTAAAGTCAACAATTACAGCAAATTCCTGCTTTTAGTTTAATAGCACTGCTAAAGGCTGTAAGGTATCAGAAGAAATAAATAATCTATAATAAATTCAATGGCCTCCACAGGTGATTTATCTGAGGTGCTGTCCTGGTGGAGCAGGACTGGCAGAAGTTCCAGGAGAGGCCATTATATGCTGCATGCCAAGGATCAGACCATGCAGTTATTGTTGAGGACCAACAGGAACAAGAAGAGTGGTATCAGGCCAAAGAAGCTGATGGAGGAGGAGCGGGAAGGATGAAGAGCATGAGGAACTGTTTCAGGAAGAGGATGATGGGCACTGCACTCTGCCTCCTGCTGCTTTCTTCAAAGAGGTCAGACCAGATTTGAGCTTTTTGGTCACATAGATAGATCTAAAACTAAGAAAACTTGTTGTCCTGCAAAAAGACAGTACAGAAGGTCTCTTTATTTTGAGCTGTGCACTGACATTTTTCTGCAAATGTGAACTTTCCTTTGCCTCTCTTCACAACTGAAGTTAGAAACCAGGGAAATCAAATAAATGACATTTTAATAACTACTGAAAGTCAGGGTTTATAAAGTACTTGCAAAACAGTCAACATTTTTAACTTTCCCAAATCACAGGAAATCAACTGTGTTACATAAATATAAAGCCTCTCTCACAACCTCGAATGTAAGAGATGAAATAACAAAAACCTTCCAAAAAACAAAACAAACAAACAAACAAACCTATTCAAGTACCATTTGACTGAAATAAAACATCTCGCCTGGTTGTTCGCTCTCGGCCCTTTCACCTCCTCCGGCTCAAGGTCTGGCCTGCCCTCGCAGTTTCTCCAGAGGTCTGGGCCGTCGGAAGTCCCTTCAGGAGAGACCTTGCCTGCCTCACAGCCACCCTGCACCATCTTGGTCAGGGTGGCAGTGATTTGTCAGGTTACGGCGGCTCATGAGCGTCACCGCTCGCCATTTGACCGCCTGCTCTTCTGGAGCGGCAGGTCGGCTGCCTGATGGTCCTGCGGAGATCTGGATGGAAGCAAGAGACCAAGGTAAATATTAACACAGTTGATTTTAATACTGCTGCATGATTGGACTGTGACCCTTCTCGTTTACGTCTGTTCTAGGCAGGAAACTCAGGAATCGCTCAGCACATTCATGAGGTGGTTCGAGACACAGTGCGGGCGCTAGCGAGCTCTTCCTGACTTCAGCCGGTCACCGACCTCCAGCTACAATCAGCCTCAAGCACTTCAGGTCTCAAAACGCAGCAGACCCAAATACAGAGACAGACCAGTGAATGTGAGACCACTTTGTCCTCCCCTGCCCCCCAAAAACACTGACCCAGAACCACACAAACCAGACAACACAGAGCCGCAACATCTCAGCCCTGTCAGGTCCCAGCAGAGCTCCATGCCTGGGACTGGCAGCTACATGGAAATGAAGACGGAGCACTGCAGCGTTGCAGCCTGCAGGAGGAAGAGCTGGGAGCTGGGGGAGGAAGGGGAAGGGCTGGGGTACATGATGATGTCCCCACAAGTCAGCCACAGTTCACCTGAGCTGCCTCAGGACGACTACGTGACCATGGCGAGCCCACACAAACACCACTGGCCTCCCTGCGCCTCCCCCTCCTCATCCTGTCAGACGTCATTCAACAGGTAAGAATCAGTTGCAGAGTAAACTGAGCCTTTATTTTCCTCTGTCATGCTTCTCAGTTAATGAAAACTATTTAATAAAGTATTTTATATCTGGTTTTTTGTCCGTCTTAGCTCCACCTCTGACAGCTGTTCTCCTGTGCACCCATCACTTCATCAGACCAATGAGCTGCTGACCTCAGATCAACAGTCAGGAACAGAAACCAGCCAATCACAGACGAGCATCGGCTGCTCCGCTCGACCACAGGATGATGTGAGGTCAGCCCAGCACAGACCTACACCCGCACAGACCAGGACCACTTCTTCCTGTGGGAGAGCTGGATGGGTCTGACTTAATGCTCTGTTTGTCGCGAGTGACACGCATCAGGTCGGGTCCATAGGCCAGTCCAAACTCTGTACAGGCCGCTCCAGTCGACCAGTTGTACCAGAGAGCTACTGTTAGAAGATACCGCCGTCGTCATGTCTGCCTTCTTGCCTGAAAGCTGAGGACACATCCTGAGAGCGGTTACATCTCAATAATCTGACTGGTGAGCAGTTTATTTATTCTGATGGAGCAGGTGATGTCGTGGGTTACAGGATGTTAAAGTCACCTGTGCTCACTTGAAACAGCTGATGTCCCCATTTGCTAAGCACGAGTGTCTGTACATTCTTAATCCTGGATGCTATAAGGTGTAGAAAATGAAGTTGTTTTGTTCCTATTAGTCTGTAACACCGAGTGTTTCATTTTCACTTCTTGTCTGTTTTTTTCTTTTAAGAAAATTACCTGTCAAACCTGAATTTTGGCCTTGAACCATACAGCACTTGAAGATGCTGTACTGATGTCATCTGATGTAATTAAAAGAACAGTCACATGAATGTGCATATTTTCTTCAGTCCTTCTATTGAAATATTCACACACACAAGTCTTGTGTGTGTGAATGCTTGTGTGTCTTGTATGTTATTCTGCTCGTGTTCAGTCAGTACTGAAACACTGTATTTATAGTAGGTTGATGAGGGTAAAGTTAGTATAATAAAAAAGAAAGTAGTTCTCTCATTCTTGTGGATAATGACAACAAATTGTGCGTTTTGTGTTCGTAAATGTTGCAAACGCTTGCTTCAAACGTCATGGTTGCTAGAACGAAAGAGCTTATAGACAAAAGGTTAATTTGAATATGTGAGCCACGAGTTACGCTTGACGGTGTTTGGCTTGGTGAACTTTTTGGTGAACTTGTATAACTTTTGTATTTTCTGTGCCTAGCTGTCTGTTAACCGCCTCTGTTTAGTGTCGGCGATAACTCATCTTTTCTTTATTCAAATCAGTGTAATTTCCCAATCTTTCAGTTATTTTCTTTTTCTGTGTAAGCTGTAAAACAAGCAGTTGGCACTTTTTACTGTGCCAACAGCAGGAGATAACGGCTGTAAACGTCTCTCTCAGCCAGGCCTTTAATCAATTCCCATCTATGCCACCTTCTTGCTTGGTTTGGGGACTTTTACCTTCAGTCTGGTCTTTGTTTAGTGGCGTCTTAGTTTAGTTGGACTGAGCTCAGGTGACAGACAGTGTGAGCCAAACATCCACTGTGGTCACGTAAACACTCTGTGTTTCCTTGTGTGTGTTTTGGGTGATTGTTCTGCATTGACCTGAAATGAACACGCTGCTTGTCAAACTGAAGGAACTACACTTTGAGCTTTTGAATGCTAACATGATGTTTAGCAGTTTGACCATCTTAGTTTAGTGTGTTAGCACGTTAGGCATTTACCGATTAGCACTATACACAAAGTACAGCTGAGGCCATAGGCAAGGCTGCCAATAGTTTTATATATATTTGAAAAAACTAAAATACTGGCTCAAAATGTTTGACCCAGACAGCACTAGATGAAGAGTCAGGGCATCATTAAAGCCGTCTCTGGAGTTTTCATTCACAAATATGGCCCTGCAGATTATCATACAAAACTCTTTAGAGTAAGGCCTAACTCCTAACTGTCTTCCTTCATCAGTTGTTAGTTTGCACCTGCTTTGATAGACTGAGATGTCACACTGATTGATGATGGGTAAATTAATTAGTAAATGTTTCAAACACAATATTGTGGTTAATGCCTGAGTGGTTGATGCAAGATAATGGCTAAACGTAAACGTTGATCACACTTACAGAGAGAAAAAAGAGAAATGATCCGTACTGTTCATTCTTTTTATTTTAAGTTTAATCTGTTTGTGCTTTTCTGCCTAAGAAGCAGTTGACAGTGCCATACAGCTGCTGCTGTGGCCTTGTGATCTGCATGGTGTTAAAACTCTCCTGTCAGTTTGGTCATTCATGAAACTGATTTGCTCCAGCCATCCATGTCTCTTCTTTACAAGCAGCAGTAATCCAACAGCAAAATCATTTCATAGTCACTATTAGTATTTGGAGAGTCACACAAACAATAAATACACATGTAAATGCTTAAATACACATTTTATATTTGGTGGAATTTGTTACAGTCACTAACTGGCTGTTAAAGACTCTGTGCCTCCTTCTTGCTCAGTTTGGGGCTTTTTACCTTCAGTCTGTCTTTGCATTCAGCTCAGTTGACAGACATTGTGACTCAAACATCTTCCATTGTTTGTCACAAAACTCTGGGCTACAGTTTTGTCTGTTTTAGGTCATTGTTAATTGAAACCAGAACATTAACCTCATAGTCACCAAGTTTGGTTTCTAGAGCCAAAATCTGCGAAAATGTCCTTCCTGATTGACGATACCATACGCTGACACCCTCTTTACTCATCATATATTTGCACAGTTGTCTTGCACTATTGATAGATTCAGATAATATTCATCTCATTCAAACGAGGTGTTCCCGGCCCACTTAGACTCAATATAATGAACTCAGAGTAAATAGGCTGCAGCTTCAGAGAATTTCCTTCACTGAAGACATCCTCACCAATTGGTGCCTCAGACTACACGCACTCCTGCCTGGACCACAGCAGGTTAACCAACCAACCAAATCAACCAACCAACCAACCAAGTGCTCATCAGACAAGCAAAATAAGGTAAGTGTCCTCACTTGGAAAAATATATTAGAGGTGATTGGCATGATCAGCTTGGTGGCAAATAAGGTTGTTACTTCTATTTAACCTATTAATATCCATAGTAGAATTGTACACCATTTTACAGCACAAATACCAGCTGAGATCTGTACAAATTGATTGAAATTTGATTGAGTTTTCTTTTGGTAACATTTTTCTTAACATCCTCTTTTACTTATTAATGCTGCTATTTGTTTTTGTTATTTTTCATGACAACACCTCAAACAAATTTCAGATTTTCATCATTTTTGGAGAGACATATTCTGGATTCTTCACAATATAAATTCAAAAGAAAATGATAATCTGCAGCTCTCTCTTGGTCTAGTATTATATTGTGCAGACCTTAGAGGTATTTCTTTAGAGTTTTCCTATTAAAGTTTCAATGTAAATTGAATTTTATGTGACTATAACAACTAAATATATATGATCCAGGAAATAACTAAACTCAAAACCACCAGGTTTTACATCAAATGTTTGGGTACGATTGGATTAAAACAACCTGAGCTTAAATAATGTGTATTTTGATCCCAAAATCTGATATTTAGCATGCCAAATGATAATGTAAAATAACAATACTAGTAATTATTATTATTATAATTATGCTACTAAAGCAAAAATAGGCACAGAGAGGAAGGCTGATTTAATCTCTTCTGTTTTTCACTAGGAATCATGAAGATTCAATTTGCCTGTTTGCTGCTGGTGCTGCTCTCTGGCTGCTGTGCACTCTCAAACCTTTGAGGAATTCAAACAAAAAAATACGTCTATGAGTGAAGGATAGTGATAACTGTGATGATGTGATGTGAAAGCCAGGATGCTCATGATGGTAAAATAAAGATTGCAAGTATGAAAATACATCCATCACTACAGATATTAAAAAAGGAAAAACCTTTGTAAAGGTGTCAAAATGAAATGAAGAATAGTCCAGGGTTTCTCTCTCTTTGTTTGCTGTCAAAGGAGCTGATGACCTTGTAAATATAAACGTATGGAACCACCCAAGCCAATTCAAATCAAATGTGAAAAATGGACTCCTAGCATATTGAAAAATGAGTACTAGCTAAGCAGTTGTCTACTTCACTAATTGCTAAACAAAGTTAAATGTGATGTTAATCATTGGATATTGTTTTAAGACTCAAGTCTCCTCTGGTTGCTGGTAGTATTGCTTATAATAACCAATATGATGATGATATGATATTGTGGAGAATTTGAAAAATGGCATCAAATAAAATAAACTCACTTTATCCAAGTTGCTGCTGCTTTCTTCTACTTTTTATTTTCTGTAGTCTAAATGTAAATAAGTAAGGGAAACATACTTTTTAAATTAACATGTATAATAATACTGCACTGTGAATATGAAAAATATTATATAAATATAGCATATTTCCTTATTTAATGTTCTGCAAATCATCAAAATTAATTTGATAATTCTTGAAAAGATATATGCTCTGTATGGATTGTGTAATTAAATTCCAGTTGGGTTTTGTGAGTCAGTTGACAAAATCTAAAGTACGCTTTGTGACAAAAAGTGGATTCAGTTTAGGCTATTTTTATCCTGCCAAGGTTAGTGTGTCCCACAGTAATATTGGCAAAAAGATAGGTTTCCAATTTTAAAAAGACATGACAGACAAGGATAAATGGAGCCAAGGATTAATGTATTATTGAAACGATAAGAATGCAAAAGAACACAGTAAATGTTTTACTATCTCAACACACACATTGTGGATACGGCATTATGTTCTTTCAAAGTTGTATTTCAGAAACTTTTAATGAAAGGCTGAAGCTCTGTCATGATCCACCTCCAAAGCTGTGTATTAAGTATTACAGGGTCTATGCTGCTCTCTGCTGACAACATGAAGACAGAATTAATTCACTTGGGGATTTAGAAATGTCACAATTTCACAATTAAAAAAAACAGTCACTAAAGTAAAAAAAAAAAAAAAAAGAATACTTAATAGAAGTATTTGATTATGACTTCAATCTAAGATACGCTTATGCAGCCTCCAGAATGTGAATTATACAGAAGTTGTACCGCCTGAATGAGTCAGAGGCCAAGGTTTTTCACACACTGTTGAACCTGTCATACCGCAATGACACGAATGTTGAAATTTACAAAAAGTGTCCAGTGTTTTACACACAAAAAACTATGTTGTGGCATTTGGTCATTTACCAACATGAATTTGAGACCATCTCTGTGGAGTTCAGTCGCTGCAAATACACAAATAGATAAAAGATAACAGTGTGGAGCAGGAAACATAGGTGTACTATTGAGCCAGTTCATTCAGTGACATTAGTGTAGAGATTAGTGTATTAAACATTGTAAACATTGTGCTCAGTAGAAGGCTGATTAATATTTGACTAATGTTGATGGAACAGCTGCTGCGTTGACTCTGAGTTCATCTGTGTCTCTCATTTTAGTGAAATTTGTCATTTGTGATCTTGAAGAGTCAGAAAACAGAGCAGCCTGGTCTGGAAAATACAGTGTTTTCTAGAGGAGTTGATTCAACTTTTATGATCAGTTAACTACAAACTGTTTTGAGTCACTTTGATCTGATTATTGTAAGATCATAAAAAATGCCTCAGTGACAGGGCGTTGTTCTTTACCAGGCTTGTTTGTCATGTTTGTTTGTAGAGGACTTTATAAAACTTATATTGCTTTAGGACTTGCTGTTGGTATATTCAGATGCTCATCTGCCTGTGACCTATCTCACTTCAGATATGCCAACACCTGCACAGCACCAGGCTGCTGAGGCCTTATGGTTCACACAGGTTGCACAGTATCTTGCTGAAAGGTTGCTGAGTTTTAAGGAGGTTCTAAGTTTGCAGTTGCAGTATCTGTGACTTAGACATCAGCACTTGGTGTTTTTCTCAGAAATGACCTTCATTGTCATCCATGACACAGTTTCTAAGAATAAGCTGTTGTAGATGAAGGAGAGGGACAGAAATGTTTCTGAGTATCCACAGCACACACTCCTAACAGTTAAGATGATGGGAGTTGTTCATCACAGCGCTTTGGTCATAGAGGAACTTATATTGTCTTTGGATAAACTTGAATGACTTATCATGTTGCTAAAAGAAAGAGGACTTGCAGTCAGTGTATTCAAATGCTCATTTGAATTAACAGATGGGTTAGATCGAGTTAAGCTTAACGTGTTCTTCACTCAGTTAACTTGCATATCCTGATAACAGAGCTGCCTGGGACCCATCTCACCTCAGATACAATGTCTGTGTGTACCTACGAGTGCAGTGTTTTATCCTCCAAACTCTCACTGTGGAGCTCTACAAACTGTCCTCTGACAAAATAATCCTGAGTGGGAAGAAATACATCCTCAGACAAACAGAGATGACGACGATGCTTTTTCATTGTCACATTTAGAGTTTAAAGTGAACTTTAAGGTCTATAGTTCATAGCTGGTTGGTGTTGAGGTCTTGTGGTCCCTACAGGTTATAAAAGCATCCCGCTCACAGTTTGCTGAGTTTAAATTGAACATGTTTTGTATTTGTTTGTAGATTCTGTCTGCAGGTTCTGACCCAGAGACACTATCAGACTGAGTGAGTTGTGGTCATAATCATAATGATCCTAGTTTCACTTCGTTGACTTAAACAATCTGAATAATGTGCTAAAATGCAGGAAGACCGACTCACAGGATGATGTGGGGTCAGACCGGCACAGACCAGGACCACTTGATGGGTCTGACTTGATGCCTCCTGTTTGTCATGAGTGGACCAGGCCGTACTAGGCCATACCAGGTTAGGTCCATACCTGGTACAGGCCGGTCTAGTCGAATTCGAAGGTACCAGAGGAGTCAGTTGTTAAGATACCGCTGTCGCCATGTCTGCCTTTCTTGCCTGAAAGCTGAGGACACATCCTGAGAGTTTGGAAGTAATTATATCTCAATAATCTGATCAGGAGCAGTCATGATGCAGTTGTTTTTTATTTTGCCTTCAAGTTTATACAGCTTAAAATAAAAGTATCATGATGCTCACTCACAGTCAGGAACTTAGATGTCAGTATTGTGAGATATTTGATGTCCTGTCGTTTTATCTTTTGTTTAATACTAGTACTGGTGAAATTATCATTTATATTACTGCCTGCAGAGTATCACTGTGAGAATCACCCATACTGCTAAATCATTTTATCCCAAATAATAAAAAATTAAAAATCCAAACCCTGAACATACTATGCAGCAGGCATGTGCTAAAACTTCTTCTGAAATTCTAGTTACTAAGAGTAATTCCAGAGGAATATTGTATTTGAACATACAGAAATTGAGCAACCGTAAATTTCCGTAAGTGATGTAAGCAAGTCTATCTTATCTAACTGTTAAAAATTACATGTTGGTGAACCTCTCTCTAAAAAAACTTGCATATCTTCTGTTTGTGAGCTTTATCTGTTGAATTCTCAATAAACTGTAAAGCAGTTTCACCATTAAGTATATCCAGATACTGTGGAGCTAGAATTGATGCAGGTGTTCATAGTTCATTGAAAGTACTGAATACATACCTATTTTTCATAGTCTACTCTCACATTTTTCATAGGAAGTTGGAGACAGATTTTTGTTTAGATAGGATACCTGAATATTCATCCTCATTCAAATTGTTGTAGAGGAATCTGAGTGCACACCCATTGGCACTTCTATATAAACTCACCATACCAAGTGGCTGCTTCAGAATTTCTTCCACTGAAGACATATTCAGTAACTGTTGCAGTGACTCAGTTGACCAGCTACTTCTGGGCCACAGCGTGTTGAAACTCAACCAACCAACACAAACCAACCAACCAACCACTCATCAGCCAAGCTAGAAATAAGGTAAGGGACCTTATCTGAAAAAAGTACAATCAGTACAAAAAGCTGTTTGACTCAGTAGACTGAGTAGTGCCTTTATTATGTGGCCAAATAATCCCAGAAAAATACACATGGAAAAATGAGTCACTTATGCAAAATTTGGTTATTTAAAAATGTCGAAAGCTTTGTTATTTATATGCAGAAGTTCTTGTAGGTAAGGTGATTGGATTTCTTGTAATGTCTCAAGAACAGTGATAAAGTATGTTTTAATTACACAACCAGTTTTTTGGAGTTAGCCAAATAGTGACTTTCTCTTTGTCAGGCTAGTGAAGAAATATTGATTTAGTTCCACTAATGAAAACTGTCTAGCTTCCTCAATGCTACCAGGGTGGTGACCATCTCCAGCTACATGGATTTTGGGGAATTAATCATTAAATTCATATTTTGAAGCCATTCTGTAATTGATGTATCATGCTCTGCTAGAAACATTAGTGAAAGCTAGCAGGGGGAAAGATTTTAAGAATAGATCTGTGATTAAATATTTAAGTTTTGACAGTATTTTTTGTGACTAAACTGAAAAAGCTGTTTTTGTTGGGTCATGATATTACAGTGTTATCAAACTGTCTTAAATGTTATATTTATATAGGTGAAATCAAATAAAACCCTAACCCCACTGTGTTCTTGCTTTGGTCTCTTGGTTACAGTCTCTATATTTTGATTATTGATAAGAGTAATTTAATTATTTTGTTCCTAGTGCAGTTTTAACTTTGACTCTAAAGAACTCTACATTTTAACTACAGTGTTGTTTTGCTCAAGGGAATGCTTAATTTTATCCTGTGACATAACATTATAATGATGTTGGTATCTAGGACAAAGTATGTACACACAAAGAAATGTCTGCACTTACTGTATGCTACACCATGATATTCTTGATTGTAAAAACTGTGTTTCAATTTTTTCTTTCTTTGACCAGGAAATCATGAATGTCCAGTTCCAGGCGGTATGTTTGCTGCTAGTACTGTCTGCCGCTGAGTCCTATGATACAGGATATGAAAGTTTTAGACAGCATATCATTGATAAATGACTGCAGAAGAGTGTAACAAAGTGATTGAAGATCGAGAAATATTATACAATGATGGGATTTGTAAAAGAACACCTTCATTAGTTGACACAATTGACAATGTCAAAAATCTGCAAAGATGGTACAACGTGAATGGAAATATATGGGAAAGTACTACAGTGTTTGATATTATTCTCTCAGAGTGTAAAGGAAAGAGAAACCTCCTGTAAATGCACTGGTAAAAAAAGATAAAATCAAAATTCAAGTTGCTTGTCAGGAAAATAACCTGCATTATCAGCCTCCCACTAACTGCCTTCTATGATTGGTTAAACAGCTGCACTTACAGTAATGTTGTTTATTAAACACAATTATCTCGGCGGATGCTGATCCTTGTTTAGTGTATATGTCAGTATGCATTTATGATTGATATACTTTTGGTCACTCAACAATTAAATGCCAATAGTTAAGTAATACTAAGGAGTTTGCATATTGCTTATTGAAAACCTTCTTCCATTTGGAGTGTATTCATGTCCAGGTATTGGGATAGACAAGAATAAACTGAATAACTAATGCTGCCTTTCAGAGCATTTTCCATTGCAAATAGTATTTTTTGGTCTGCTTGACCATGTTTGACACTTGTCATTTTCTCAAGGCTGTGAAACCCTTGAGAAACTGGAAAAATAGCTGTTTGCTCTGTTACTGTAATTCACTGTATTACTGAGAATATTGTATGTATATACAGGAGGGTGGCACAGTGGTGCAGTGGTTAGCACTGTCACCTCACAGCAAACAAGGTGGAGTTTTCATGTTCTCCTGTGCCTGTTTTGGTTCTTCCAGGCACCAAGCCCTCCCAAAGTCCAAAGACATGCAAGTAAGATTAATCCCCACCCCACCAAGACACACACACACAATCAAGTGAAGGTACAATAACCACAAACCATGGAATTTTTACAGCTGGTAAGAGAGAGGAAGTGAATCATCAATGTAATTATTTCTGCTCTAGGGTTCACTTCAGACAAATTAAAGGAAACCACATAAGTAAGATCTCAGTAAGATGTTGATGCACTTTGCACCGATTCCATGTCTCTGGAGAGCCTACTGGAGAGATTCCTTAAGATATTCTCTCATTTGTGTTTTGATGATGGTGGTGAGAGTGCTGTAGGTTCAATGTCCTGTTCTGTTGAGACTTTAAATTAATCATAATGTATAGCTGTGTACAAATAAGTCATCTGACTACTAACTACTTTAAGATGTTTATATTGCACAAAGTTAGGAAAGTTAAGACAAACGAATATAGAAATATATGTTGAAACCCCCTCTGTTCTCTACCTGACTTGGTACAGTCCACACTTCAACATAGATATTTAACAGTGTCCTAGATCTTGACATTTGTAAGATGATACAACACACTATTTTATGGTTATTTATTTATGACAGAATTGTGGAGGATTATACATGTATTTTATTTTATAAACAAATGTAAATAAACAAATTTTCTTTGATAAAAGTAAAGTGTGATAAGATAATAACTGTGATTCAGTAATGTACAGGTGTGTGTGTGAAGTTCCCACCCTCAAGTCTATATGATGGCCTCCTCCTCTCCTCTCCTCTGCTCCTCCTCCTCCTCCTTCTCTCCCTCTCCTCCCTCCTGCAGGTTCACAGTAGCAGATGTTTCCAGCAGGTGCGCGCCAGCACCCAGCTAGTTGAGGAGTTAAGCAGAAGTTCACCCACGACAGCGACTCCATCACACAGAAGAAAGCTCTGGAGGCTCCGAAATTGGAGCCCTCAACAACCTCTTCTCCAAGTAAGGAACCTTACACATGTTGTTATTGATCTTTATTACTGATTATTAAAATGTGTGTGTAGCTCTGTTGTAGAGAGACAGCCCTGCACTACCACCCACACAGAGATCAGCTATGCTTAAAGAGGCATCCAGGTCAATGTCAAACCTGTAAGGAGACACAAAATAAGCAGCTGAACGGTGTATATTAATTGAGACCGCTGCTTCTGGAGCAGGAAGTGTCACTGTAACAAACACACCAACCCATTCAGATTTTTTAGATTTTCAGAGTTTCCTGGCTGATATCAGAGATGAACGCTGGTTTTAGAATGACTTCTAAGTGTTTTTAACTGATCTACAGTTCACAAGCATTTTATCTCAAAATTGTTTACACAGGCAGATATGTGAAGTTTAGTGTTTTAAAACAACGACAGGTTGTTAGGTTGTTAATTCCACTCCAGTTTCCTGTTTTGTTCTGTTGTGTCTATTTCTCATGTAAATGTCACTAAATCCAAAGATTAACTTCCTGTTTCAGTCGACATCTTGTTTTCTTTCGTCAGGTCTCTGTGAAGCTGCAGGACGAGGGCGGTTTTGATAAGGAGCCTTTTCCTCAGGGATGTTACAGAAGAAAGGGCACGCGGGTCCAAACCATTTATACAAATTTGAAAATGATTTATTATAAAACACTCAGATTAGAACAGTGAGTGATCTGTAGGAAAACAGTCTTCTATAATAAATGTTGAATAAATTATTGTTAACTTGTCCTGACTTATTGATCTGTCTTAACATCAGGTTTCGAAGTTCAAATATTTGGGGAACAAACCAAAGTCATGAACGGAGGAGTCGGTAACGCGGCCTGCTGGCAGCAGAGTTCATTTTTCTTTCAGGATCACAGAATCAGTGACAGCTGCCCACATCTGCAACAGAGATGATCACAGCTGATTCAGCACTTTAATGAAAATGTAAAACAAATATTCGCTGTAATTACTGCAGGATTCAGGTGGCAGGTGGTGTTAAACTACCCACTCCTCTCTAAAAAATCCAGTCCAAATGTAGCTGAGGTCAGGCTTAGACTGGATCTGTCACTTATTTTGTAACACATCAGTTTTATTGTAAGTGAAATTAAACCCACAACACTTGCTGCTGTAAACAAGGAAAATCAAGAATGTGATTCTTATGTGGGCTCTTAAACTTACTATGAAATCACACTCATCATTTGACATTGTATTTAAGTGTAAGATTATATGTCTGTCGATATGACCATATCTTATTGTGGAGGTATCATGTAAACTCAACTCGAGCTTTTTATTTAAGAAACTGAATCAGTGGTTTGAAGCTTATAAGTGTTGGAACAGCTTATTAAATCACTGTACAACTCTAGTTGTTGTTGATTTTGATGATGTAGACTCATTGTCCCACAACCTTAAACTTCATGAACTGTTTTAATACATTGTTATATAATCTGGCCAGGCCTGAATGCTCTCAGCATCCTCCAGGAGGAGCTGGAAATGTCTGCTCAGGATGCCACCGCAAAGACGGCGAGTTTTTTTTTTTTTTTTCTACTCAAAAGTCCTCATTTAAGAAGTAACATGGGACTGCCCTCCTGTGGATTAATGGTACTACAATAAAAGAGCATCTGCCTTATGCTTATGTATGTGTTTCTGTGTGTGTCTGAAAGGTTGTACTGGTCTGGGCGCTTCATCTACCCTGTTACCAGTATCTGGAGCATACAGTGGTAGAGGAAAGGGGAGGAGTTAGAGGAGGTAAGGGTAAGGACTTGGGGAGGAGACTGTTTTGGAATAAACATGTGACCTATGGAGCTGCAACATTTTATTATTTAGCCCTCCACATGGAGCCAGGGAGACTGGAGCACATGGAACAAACATTTGGTAACTGTTGCTTAATTATCCACATATTTACTATATTTTCTGTGTCTTTACTTGTTGTCAGTGCAGTTTTTCACTGTTAACATGTAATTTAGGGGAAACTTGATCCTTTGTTAGTTTGATTCTGGTATGCTATAGCTAAACTAGCTTCCTAACCTAGGCTGGCCACAGCTGTTTTAGTTCATTGATGAAAAACAGAGATACACTTGTGACTGGATCTGGCCAAAGGTTAACCATCAACAATGCTCCAAGTCAACAACTGGACATGTTTTACTTTTTAAGACAAAAAGCAGTGAACAAGTCTTTTAGGGATCACAATCTAAAGCAGCCTGTTGTTCTTGGACGTTGCTATCTGCTGAGAAAGACTGAGTGATGTGTTTGAAAGCTCTAAGGCCAGATACTGACTGCCTTACAAACTATGGTGCTGATTTTACCTACATTGGTAATACCATATTAATCCACAGGAGGGCAGTCATAATTTACTATTGATGGAGGCTCATTGTAAACCACATTAATCCACAGGAGGGCAGCAATAGATTAATGTGGTAACGGGCAATGGAGAGACCAGTTCTATATAATGTGTGTGTTTCTACATTATTTCATTTTATCTATACTCAAATTAAACTTCTTTAAGTTACATTAAATTACTTAAAATAATCTAATTTAAATTGTTTAAACCAAATTAAGACCTGTGGTTTATCTGCAGAGCACGATGAGGAGGGATAACTTGTAACCTTAATAATAAGTAAGTATGGGACTGCTTCCTGTGGATGAAATGGTATTGCTAAATGACAGCATCTACCCTTTATTATTTCCAAAGGTATAAGTGCCCCTGACCGATAGCCTAGGAGTAAGGGTGACCTCTGATGTTTGGAGGTTTTGTGTTCAGTTCAGGCCTAACAGTGAGTTTTGGAAGTCCAGCATCCAAAGTAAACACTCAAATAGTCGATGAGGTCCTGTTTATCTGCCTGATCAGACACAGTACCGATGGTTAAAAGACTGACTTGCAATTATGAGGTTATGAGTTCAATTTGGCAAGATCACCGAATTTTTGACGCCTAACACCTAAAGTGAAGATTTGAAGACTCTTTAAGATCTGCTAGATCAGAAGTATCTGGTCAAGTAGTCTACAGTGTTAGAGTGCTGCTCAGTTTCAAGGTTCAGGGTTCAAATTTGGTGAATTTTGGAAATCAAACACAAGGACAAAAGACTTAAGTACTCTAAAGAACAAATCTCAAGTGTCTTTGAAGTGGTAGGTAGCTTAGGGAGTAAGGTGACTGCTCTGAAGTGCAGAGGTTATGGGTTCAATCTCGATATTGCAGAGTTTTGAAACCCAGCATTCAAAGCAAAATACTCAAAAGGCTCAAATAAAGAGGGTTGAACTGTTCAAGAGAAGATAGTATGACTGGTAGAAATTAATGCCTTGTGTTCATGAGGATGTGAGTTCAATTCTTGGTTGAGTAGTGAGTTTTTGTTGCCAGAACAAAGGAAAGATTGAAAATCCTTTTAGTGAACTTTGTCTAACCAAGTAGCTTGGCCAGTTAGAAGATGGACTGGGAGTTGGCAGAGGTTGTGGAGTTCACCTTATGTGAGTCAGTAACTTGAGGCCCAACACAAAGTGAAGTCTGAAAAGCACTGTGAGAGATGTTTCCAATGTGAAGGATGCTTGGTAGTGTGGTGGATTTGTTTATGGCTGAAAGGTCATACTGGCTGGTGTGGCTATCCAATCTACCCTCATACCAGTATCTGGAGCATACAGTAGAGGAAGGGAGGAGACTGTTTTGAAATATACTTTTGAACTCTTTAAACATTTTTTAGCTCTCCACATGGAGCCAGCAAGAACTGGACATGGAACAAACATCGGTTCATTGCTTAAAAATATCCACATTCATCACATTCTCTGCTTTTTGTCAGTGCAGTTTTCCTCTGATACTGACAGCTACACCCTGTTTCGAAGCTCTTCATTAACATTAAAATGAAGAGATGCCAATCTGTGACTTCGATTCAAGAAACAATCTAAAGCAAGCTCAGTTGTTCCTGACTGAACTATGCCCAGACTCAAGTGTATCTCTTTCATTTCCTTTTACTCAACAACTAGAAACAGGTGTTGATGTTAGCATACATAAAACATGCAAAATTAGCCAACAAAAGAATCGTGTTCTCACCTAAATCACATGTTAACAGTGAAAAACTGCACTCACACACTAAAAACACAGAGAATGTGATGAATGTGTGGATATTTTAAGCAACAGTTACCAAATGTTTGTTCCATGTGCTCCAGTTCTACTGGCTCCATGTGGAGGAGCCGAGTGTCAACACAGAGGTGGAGGATTCCAGCTATTTTATATAGTTGGGGGCGGGTTTGGCCTGTTCAGAGTTCAGACTCACAATTAACTCTATGGACAGACATAAGAAGGTCTTTTCTTCAGTAGAAGAAATTCCTTCATTAAGAATAAAACTATATGTAAGTAATCCAACACAATTCTACCTGAGTAACTGATCATAAAATAGATGTTTTATTGTGTCATCTGTTGAGGACAGCCTACAAATCTCAAGATGTTTGACAGCCTGTGCCAGTATCTGACGGACGATGTATGTGAGAGTGCATACAGCTGTGCAGATAAACATGCATAGGATGACAGACCGTACAACATGATGACAACTTTATAACCTGTTCTTTTTAAATTGTAAAAAAGCTTAATTAAAAAAATCTAAATTGAAGGACAACCTCAATTTTGGGGCCGCAGTCCAAACCTGAATAAGAGAAATGGTTTTAAAACAGTACAAAGATTATATCTGCAAAATTACTGAATATCAGCTGCTGGTAATTAAAGAGTGATCAGGTCTAATCTTTTGTTAAGGCAGCTAGTCCAGATTTTAAAAACATAATTTCATTGCTGATTTGGAACTAAAATACAGCATATGAATTGGCTTCAGTTTTAAACTCCCCACCAGTAAGACTCAGAGAGTCTGAGAAATGACGCTCCAAAATACAGACCGAGAACCTCTTGACCTTTGTAGACCCAGTGGCTTGATGAGGAGCAGCTTTTAAACAGGTTGTTGGTTCAGACCCTAAAACATCTGACGTCCACAGATGTTTAGGGTACCCAGTGTCAGATCAGACAGAATCCAGAGAGGGTTGCTGCACTGTCTCAGAATCATTTGTTCTTTGTCCATATGGTGCTCTGATCTCCCTGGAAATGAGGCTTTTAAAAGCTTTGCAGTACTGGAGGTGAGCATGGCAGAGGGTCATCAGCACCTTGAGCCCCCGCTAGCGCCCCTGGCGACACAGGCCCCTGTCAGTGCTCCTTCTGAAACCCTCTCAGAGCTTAGTTCAGACTCTCCTCTTCCCCTGAGACACACACCTATCATTTTGTCGTTTCTGCATCAGACAACATCACACAAACACTTCTTCCCTCATGCCTCAGCCACTGCTGATTTTACTGATTACACATCACTGTTAAAGTTTTCCTCATTGTTTTAAAGAATCATTTGTTAATTGTTTTGTTTAAAGTGTTGTGCAGCCTTGTTTGTACTTTGAAGAAAAGAATAATTGATATCACAAAGGTGCAAAAAAAGAGAGAGAGGATTTCCTGGGAAGAGTAGGAAATGAGGCTTTGGTAACTCCTCAGCAGGAGCTCTGACTCAGTGGCTTGGAAGAGTTTCGTGACTTCCAACCCCGCCTCTGAACTCTGTACCGCCTCCCAACTTGGTTCAGAAGCCTAAGTCCCTCTCCTCCCCACCTTTCCACCTCACCCAGCAATTGAGTTGGAAAACTAAGGATTGACATCATGCAGGTACAAAGAAATGGTCAGGGCAGAACAAACCTTTAATGGTTCAGTCATGTTGAGAACATGTCTTCCATCTTATCAGTTTTGGTGAAGCTTTGAGCTTTTAAAATCTTTTTGGTTCAAATTTAATGCTGTGATATGTTTTAGCTCTTGATATTTTTTTTTATTTTACCTCTCAAAATCACTCATCTGAGGCTATACGTCTGGGCATTAGTTTTATTCTAGCTCACCAACTGTAAGATCGCTGAGTCGCCTCTCTCTGCCTGTGTGCCTGCCACTTGCAGTGTGGCTGCTTCTTTGCAGGTACTGAGTGAGCATGGCAGAGGGTCATCAGCACCTGAGCCATTAGCGCCCCTGGCGGGACATACAGGCCCTGTATGTCAGTGCTCCTTCTGGAAACCTTCTCAGAGCTTAGTTCAGACTCTCCTCTTCCTGAGACACACCCGCCGGCTTTGGTTTGGTGTTTCTGATCAAACAACATCACACAAACACTTCTTCCCTCATGCCTCTAGCTACACTGCTGATTTTACTGATTACACGTCACTGTTAGTTTAAGTTTTCTCCTCATTGTTTTAAAGAGGGACTTGTTAATTGAGTTTTATAGTGCGGCCAGCAGCTCATGTGAAGAGTAGAATTAGCGCCCCGCAGACCTGTATGTCAGTGCTCCTCTGAAAACCCTCAGCTTAGTTCAGACTCTCCTCTTCTCCCTGAGATAATTATAATAATATTATCTAACAACCAAACATACTTCAGATAAGGTGTTTGTCAGGTTATAAAACAGAATAATATCAAAGGCTGAAAATATGAAAAATATGGCCGTGGTAATAGGCTCTTGTTTTCTGGACCTGTTCATGTTTATCGTCTAGAATAAAATCAGAGATGGTGCTGCAGCAACCTTTTCGGATCTGATATGGAATGACCTCTGAATTTCTTGTGGCTTGAGTTGTGGTGATTTTGATGAAGTTCAAGACCCTCTGTAAACTCCTAAAGGCTCCAGGAAATAAGTGAAGGGTCTGATGAGATAGCTGAACCTTTAGGTTCTGAGGATGTGGATTTGACTCAGTTGTGGGTTGTACAAGCAGAGATTTTGAATCAAAGTCCGACAAAGTTCTGATCAACACGCTACCTTTATAGCTCACACTGACACTGAAGTTCAGAGTTAATGTCTTCTGACGCTTTTGAGGTCTTGCAATGAGGCTGCAGAGTTTTGATGCCCAGCACTCAAAGTAAACACTGAAAGGCTCAAAGAAATGTATCTTAGCTGTCCGATGTTGGTGCAGACTGTAGAACACTGACTTGTGCTCAAGAATTCATGAGTTCACCCTGGCTGAGGCACTGAGTTTTTGGCTGGTGCAACCATATGAAATGCTTGGAAAGGAACCCAGGAAACCTGCTGTAGGTCAGTGGTTAAGGAAACAGACTGGGAAATCAAGAGTTTGTGAGTTCAATTTCTGGTTGAGACAAAGAGTTTTCACTTTCAACAGCCAAAATGAATAGTTTAAATGCGCCTATACGAGCATTGGTCACACTGGGGATCCTTTGGTGGCAGTGATTTGTCTGCAGGCAAGAGGTTGTGATTGGGAACCAAGAGGTTGCAGGTTCAAGCCCTTGCTTTGAGACAAAGAGTTTTTCACTTTCAACAGCCAAAAATTAAGATGTCAACAAATGAGCTCTGTTCATATATCAGATGCACGTGGTGCAGTGGGTTCGCCAGCGTCGGATGGCTCACTGGCTTGGGAGAGGCTGGGTTCAATCCTCTTACCGCCAGGCCTGGGTTAGGGGCAGCAGGGAGAGGATAATTTAGTTCGGGGTGAAGAAGCAGGGGAGGCCAGACTGGTGGGGGGGTAGCTGGGGGAGGGGCCAGGGTTAGGGGCAGTTGGGGGGTGGTGTAGAGGAGCCAGAGGTGTGGTAGGTATAAGCAGGGAGGAGCCAGAGGGGGTGGGGGTGGCAGGATGGTTTCAGAGGTGTGGTGGTAGGAGGAGCCAGAGGGGGGTGGGGCAGGTAGGAGGAGCAAGAGCAGGTAGGAGGAGCCAGAGGGGGTGGGGTGGTGGAGGAGCAAGAGAGTAGGAGTGAGCCAGAGGGGGTGGGGGCAGACAGGGGGATAGTTTCTGGGAGAGGGGTGGGCAGGATGAAGGGGAGGGAGTTGACTTATTGATTTTATGGAGTATGCTAGGTGCTTTTGAAACTTGAAACATTTTATTTTTTAGCCAGCGAGAACTGGAGCACATGGAACAAACATTTGCTAACGCTTACTTAAAATATTCACATATTTATCACATTTTCTGCATTTTTATTGTTGTTAGTGCAGTTTTTCACACTTAACTATTAACTTTAGCATTAGCTTTAACTTTAGCATTAGCTTTAGCATTAACATTAGCTTTAACGTTAGCATGAGTTTAACATTAGCATGAATTTAACATTAGCATTAGCTTTAACGTTAGCATTAACATTAGCATTACAATGCTACAGCAGAACTAGCAGCAACAAAAGGTGCAGAGATACACTTGTGAATGGATGCAACAAAGGTTAAATAACAAGGTCTAAACAAACAGCAGCACAGACACGAGTGTATCTCCTCACCTCCCGTTTCTGAAAAACACAGAGAAGAAACACATGTAGTTAGGTTAGGCTAGGCTATCATTCTGCTACGAGTTGAAATCTGCAAAGTAAGCCAACAAAGGACCTACGCTTACACTTAAATCGAAGATAACCATTTAATAACCGCACCGCAACAGTAAAACGCAGAAATGTGGATAAATGTGTGAATATTTTACGAGTTACCAAATGTTTGAATACCATCGCACCAGTTCTCGCCCCCGTCTGCGCGCGCGCCGGGTGTCAAAGAGGAAGTCGCGGCTCAGCGCGCCTTATAGACGAGAGCGTGGGGAGGGGGCAGTGCATCAGAGAGGAGGGGGCGGGCTGGACCTCACTCTGTACAGGTCGCACGGGAATCGAATCCCGTTGCTGACACGTGTGTGATTCCCCCAAACAAAATGTACCGTGAATAAATCGATGTTTTATTGTGTGAACTGCTGCGGACAACATATAAATCCACAGACGTTTGCAGAACAGCCTGTTTGTTTTACATTTGTGCTGCATTTAACACTTTGTCACGTATTTCTCTTGATTCAAACGACACTCGGAAGCTGTCACTCAAATCTGACAAAGTGTCAGACTGGACTGTACCAAGTCAAGTAGAGAACAGAGGGGGGTTTCAGGTGATCTCCACCTTAGTGTGTGTTGAGCTGCCGAAGGCTCTGTCTTTCTTGTAATACTCTGACTGACTTCATCCCCACTTTAATGTCTTTGACCGTTTCATGAACACACCACGCTTGCTCATGGTTTGAATTGTTGGGTCTCGTTATAAATATTATAATATAAAGAGCACGGTGTAAACCTGCTCTATGTGTACAGCGCCTCCTCGAGATGACGCGTCTGTTATGATTTGACGCTGTATAAATAAATATTGACTTGACATCATCAGAGAAATCACAGCAATCAGAAGAAAGCTGCAGCTGTTTTCAATTAAAAATGATTGCTATGTGTTTATGGGCCAACTTTTCTTTAAGCGTCTCCTGCTCCACAGCCTGAAAGTTAAAAAATAAAATAAAAGAACCTCCTTCCCCCTTCCCCCCACCCCTCTACCCTCTTCCCGTGCCAATTTCACCTCCCCCACCCCTAACCCTAACCCTAACCACAATCTCAGTTTATATAACGCCAGACTTCAACAAAAGAGGTTGGTTGAGTGATTAAATCAGATCTAGTTGTGATGGTCAGAATGTTTTATTTGAATGAAAACCCGAAAAACGACTATCATTAAATGTCTTGTTCCTCTCTGTTGCTTCAACCTGGCTCCCCATACAACACTTGGTCTCACGGCTGACAGGTGTTTGTTCAACTGAAAACTCTGCTTTTCGTTTGCGCCCTAGTGTTTCATCTTTACATTGATATCAGTAAGGTTAGGTAGGATATGGGTTTAATTCATTTTATTGACCCTGAAAGCGAATATCTTTAGTAAAAATCCTTGAACAATAATGTGGCGCTATGATGGCTCTAACGGTGATCCTGCCGGAGTTTCCCGTGGCTTCAGGTGGATTAAGAATGATTTTACGCTCCCGGGCCGCCCTGACAAATGTTACACGTGTTTATTAGGGTATTTACGGTCAGAAATCCTGTTTTGTGTGTGTGGGACTGATTTAGATCTGTTAGTGTGGTGTGCTGTGTTGGTCGTTGCACATCACACACGTGTTATTTATCGTCATGTGTGTGCTCTCACATTCTCCTTCTACATTGGCATAATAATGATAAGAATATGTTCTATACTACAGAACCTATAGAATCTATAGGTTTATGGTCATGGACAAACATCAACAAAACTCTGTAGCTGTACAGTGGTTTAATTACAACACTGATGAAAACTACAGCCACTGATACAGTTTCTAAATAAAAAGCCAGGTTGAGTGCTAATGATACTCCACACAATAAGATGTTTTTGCAGACTTAAATACAATGTCCAAGTGGATCAATAATCACCAGTAATCATATTACATTTATTCACATATTTTTATTCTAAGTATGCAGAATTAGCTGCGATCATCTCCTGTCTGTAGGAACCCATGGACGACAGACAGCTGTCACTGGATCACTGTGATACTGAAGAAAGTTCAAACAAGTTCCAAAAAGCAAGTTCTAAGAAGGAAAGACAAGTGTCTTTTCTGACTTCTAGTAGAGTTATGGAGGTTACATTACAGAAGACCAGTGAAGATTTAATTTCATCTCCTCCCGTACAGTTAATCCTGTCCAAATGGGGCTTTAGTCTCGCATTAAACAAAGATACAAAGAGTACACTGGGCTGGTGAGGATGAGGAGCTCATCTTTAGTCTCAATAGGAAAACCAGCGCCATCTGAGAAGAAGAGAAAAGGGATAAAGATAGGTACAGACTCCAGCCTAAATGTGTAAATGGAGTACTATATAAGAATGAAGGGGATCTTTTCTACACAATTTTATGTTACTGCGAATTTCATGTAACAGACACGTCAAGAAATACAATACATGACTGAGGCATTTAGATTTGTCTCAAATTCATTCTGCATGCATGTAAATATTTTCTCTACTGCTGTTTGTATTTTAAGCTTTAATACGGTAAAAGATAAAACAAACACTTGTGTTGAGGAAGGAGAGCCGCTGTAGCTGTTATGTAGTAAAGTACAGTTGGAGTTAAACTGCAGTGGTTTAGCAGGGGAACAGATTGAAGCAGCGCCTGACCAACGCCAAACTCTCCAAATCCAATCAGATTGCTGGTCTGGAGGCTAAGCAGGGAAGAGAAATACAAAAACAAAACAAAAGACAGACGGTGAGATTTGAAATGAGGAAGACAGAAATCAGACTGAGCAGGAAAAAATAAATGACTGCTGCTTCAGGAACTCTGAACACGGTCAACTTACAGTTTGGAGTATTAGGAGGCAGAGAGATGCGGTTTCCAGTTTTTTACGCTCTGACACTGATATGAGCTCCTTCTTCATGTGCTGGCCTCTGTGTTCTCCACGCCCATCGGCCCGGAGCTGGAAATCAGTGAAAGTCTGTTTAATTTCTGTACAGAAACCTGCGTGACTGTTACTGTGGAGATAAAAGAGACCGGGTGGATGGTGTGCCTCTCACCCTCTGTGGGTTTGGAGTAGTACTTCAAGGCCTTGTCTTTGTTCTCACTCTAAATCACAAGCACAGTGAAAACTGCACTCACAATGAAAAACACAGAGAATGTGATGAATGTGGATATTTTAAGCAACAGTTATCAAAATGTTTGTTCCATGTGCTCCAGTTCTACTGGCTCCATGTGGAGGAGCTTATGTCAAACAGAGGTGGAGGATTCCAGCTGGCTTTATATGTTAGCGGGTTTGGCCTGTTCAGAGTTCAGACTCACACTAACTCCATGGACAGACACACACAAGGTCTTTTCAGTAGGAAGAAACTTTCTTTATTAAGAATAAACTATATGTAAGTAATCCAACACAATTTACTCTTGAGTTACTGGAGAAAAAAATAGATGTTTCTTTATTGTGTCATCATTGAGGACAATGGCAAATCTCTCAAGGCGATGTCGCAAGATTTAATAATTTAACATTTCAATGAGAAGTGGTTGATTAAAGCTTAAACATGGTCCTAAAGCATAAAACCTTATGTGTTTCTATTATTTGTCCATCTCCATTTATAACAGGAGAGTAATGAAGCTAAACAGCGCCCACTCTGCTGAACAGTGGTAAATTTCAGACCCAAAATCCCCTCTACATCACCCTCACCCCACAAAGCTCAGGTTAGTTAGTTTTCTTTAAATGTATTTTATTACAGTTACCTTTGTTACAGTTGTCATGATCACAGGTCCTATATTTCCACAGGTTACAGAAAATAAAATAAATACATGTAATATATGGAAACTCAAGATAAAAAAAAGGAAAAGGAATGATGAAATATTACGCACAGTACAGCTAGAGGCCATATATTTCGTTGTCTGATTATAATAAGATTGTCATTGTGGGATAAAATAAAAAATCCCAGATACATTCTATTGCACCTCACAGTGTGCATATAGTACATACTGCACAGAAAACACATGTACTGTTTCAATGCATACAAATCTAAGCAAAACAAGAGCTATGAGAACAGATCAGATTGTACATTTCATAGATGAAACAAACCACCCACAAAGGGTCGGTATTCAAGTATAATATCATAACTGAGGTGGATGAATGATTTATGCCGCCCAGTGGCTCAGCATGTTGATTCAGAGAACTGTCTTTTGTGTATTTTTGTTGACTATTTGTTTAGGCAAAAATGTCTTAAAAGGTAAGAAAACAAAAGTGTGAAAGGCATTCTCGCCTTAGAAATGCTACACTAAAAAAAAAAAAAAAAATCAACAGATTAAAATATTATTAAATAATTGCTAGTTGCAGCTCTAACAGGGTTATTAATGTCATTAGATAATAATGAATGTGGTCTAATAAAACAAGAAAATGTTGCAGTAAACAGCTCAGCTTGAAAATTGTGCTGTTCTCCAAATATTCCCTTTGAAAATAACACACAAATAGAATAACATGTCAGCACTCCATGTCAGCTGCTGTCAGTTGATTAAGGGAATTTATATTCATATTTGTAATTATATGAAATGTGTCAAATCCCTAAATGAAACTATATGGGCCTGTTCCTACTCAGGATATCATATGAAACTATGGGCTGTTTTACAGTCTTGTCTACAGTAATAAGTCACAGGGTCCCGCGCTGAATAAGCTGGAGAAAGTAAAAATGGACAATGTGTATTTGGAATATCATTGGAATGTATTTACACACTGGAACTTTGATAGACTTTGGTTTGTCCTGATCTGCTTTTTACATTAAAGATTAAAAAATAGGTATAAGCTTTGCGCGCCTCCAGCTACATACAGTTTATATTATTCAAAGGTTCAGGTCTCACATGCTGTCAGCTCATATATTCATGTTTAGAGTGAAGAAATAACTTAAAGTACAGCTTGATCAGTGAGTACAGGGAGCACACACACTGATTGTTTGGCTCATGTTCATCACTTTGGATGTGCAAGGACAAAAAAATAAACCAATACTTTCATTTAGCCATCTAAGAAAATAGTTCTTACACATGCTGCATCCATCTGTCCAAACTTAATCCATTTCTCCACCAGTGTATATATCCACCTTAAACCACCCTACTAACCACCTCCTGATCCACTGACCTACCCATCCTAACTCATTCTCTACTGTCAAAGAATCGGATGAGAAGAGCAGTTTAACACGAAATTTTATATTCCAGTGGGCTTGGGGCTGGGAGCTAGCAACACAAATTGAACGAAGCATACTGAT
>BRZM01000061.1:1852308-1965221 GCA_033238685.1 Lates japonicus | reverse complement strand
ATAATTTGTGTACCTTAAACTGGAAGGGGTAACTTGACCAGTAGAACAGAAATGTCTATTCAAGAGACGAATCAGCTGGGATGGCCGCGACAGGTGAGGCAGATCTCTGGTAGCTCCGACCAGGTGCTCTGTCTTTCTTTACTTCACTCTTGTGAAGTGGGTATGTTAGTGGTGATTCTTCGTGCCAAGTTTCATTCCTGATGTGACGCCGGAAACAGGTCGCCAGAAAATAACTGAAGATTTGATCTCACGTATTCCCCGGCGCCTGGTGATGTGCTCCTTCTCTTTGCTTCCTCCTATCATTTATTTTATTTTTCTTTCTCTTCTATGGACTTTGCATCTTCAAACTCACAGAGGTTGATGGGCTGAAGCTATACCGTCTTTAGTTTATGAAACAAGCATGTCCATCAAATTAGACAATGGATCTGTAAATATTGAATTAAATCTTTTCAGATCTATTCTAGACTGGGTAAATTTAAAGGGTTAGTTTGTCTAAGCAGCTATTTTCACTCACTCTATACAGCTGTTTAGTCCTTGTAAGATGCCCTGCAGGCTGTCAGATCTCCATCTATGAATCACCACAACAGATGAATATATTTCTGTTTGTTTTGCGCTGGTGAACAGATTGAGTTAATGCTTCAGGAATAATGCTCTCTAGTGAGCTTCCTGGCATGGATCTTAAGTTCAATTGCTTAAAGTCATTAGATATTTTGCAAAGGTGAGGCATTAACCCATATGTGTGGCAGTTTCCCAGATAAGGTCATATTATATTGTTGAATTCGCCAGGGCACTGTAACATTGCAGCTGTGCTTTATCATTTCATTCTTTGGTTCTTTTTTGGGGTATAGTTCACCAAAGAGAGAATGTGTGAAAATTTTATCAGTAAAACGGATGAAGGCATGGAAACAGAGAAATTACTGGGTGAGCAAATAAATATGGCAGAGATATATGAAACAGTGAAACCTCATAAAAATTTCTGAAAAATATGTTTAGACATAGCTGGTGTTTAAGGAGGATTTAATATGTTGCAGAATCATCTCCGACGAAACAAACCGTTGATGGGCGTGAGTTTACTTTGTTGGGCTGCGCAAAGGAACACAAGATGACAATCCTGCCCTGCAAGGGTGATATTTCTCTTCGCTGGAAGAGGTGAGCCGAATCCTGATGCCAATCAAGACATTTCCAGAGAGGAACATATGGTTTCCGGAGAAGTTAGCATCAGTGCGGCCGCTTCATTCGCGTGCTGGGGCCAAACATGCACGGTCTGTGGGTTGCAGGAGGGCGGAGGGCTCAGGTGGAAGCAGTTGGCTGTAAACACGGGATCCCAGCATTCAGGGTTGGAGTCAGATGCTTTCAAGACTGCCGGTTTGTTTTGACAACTGGCTGGTTTGTTTTCCTTTGTCAAAATCAATTTGTGCCGGATGTGCTGAAACGCAGATCGATCTTAAATTCAAACTACTTTGTTAATCGCTATAATAAAAATTAAACATATAGAAGAAACCAAAACTGATTATTGTTTGTCTTACTTTATTCTTATTTTCCTTTTACTATTTTCTAATATTTTATTGATATTAGGTATTTTCAAAATGTTTGGGCTAAAACCAAAACTGTGCTTCTCGTTAAGTGATGTGCTCATTTCAAATAAATCATGAACTCAGATATCATTTATAAATGCTATATTGATTCAATAAAATAGGGAGACACTGTTGTTTGCATTTCTCTCTGGATGGGATCTCAGTCTCCTGCTAAATCTGGTTCTCACTGTGTTTTTATTTTGAATAAGGCTAGTAGTTCAAATGTTGTGGCCAGTTCAGTTCTGGGTTTTCCTCAGTGCAATATGAAACAGGCTCAAATGCTGGCTGCGCCGCTGTTTTCAGATGCCAAAAAGGCGAAACAAAACAAACAAAAAAAACGAATGCGATTGAAAAAAATACCGAAATCTACTAACGCTACTTGGCAAGATTTGGTGAAAATTCAGTCAAGGACTTTGAACTTTTACACAGTGATTGAGGCATTCCTTTGTACAGAGCCAGCACATCTCTGACACATAAGTTATTCAACACCTCACCTGATTCTAGCAACCTCAGCTGCCGGATCTCAGCCTCACATGTTGTAGCTGTCTATTATCAGACGCTCTGCCCATGTGCTTGACCTGAGATTTCAGCAATTGACCAAGCATGGTGTGCTGGATGTTGATGTATAGTGGAGTACAGGCCATAGTGGTTTTGCTATTCTGATAATCATAGACCACTCACAGGCTTGTGCCAGACATTTTGATATTTAATTTTCGTTAGTCTCTTGTGAATCATATTTTATATTTCCTATTTTATCTGTGGATTATTTATTCCGCATGTTTTAGTGATTGATTTAAGTGTAGAATATGTTTCATATTTCTTAATCAATAATTCAATCCTGAAATGTAAATAATATGTTTTCTCATACTATAGTCTTGTCTCTAACTGTGTGTGATTATTAAGTAAATGAACTAAAAATTCATGAAATACTGACCTCTTTTTGTCTTTAATTTTTAATCTTTTCATTCATAGACTACATTACCGGTGCACTTGCAATTAAGTTGTCACTAATATATTCTAAGTGTCGCCAGTGTGTCAGGGGCCAACATCAGACATGCCAGGGCAGCTGGGGCCGAGCATCAGCAGAACTATAGATTTGACCGTTTCCTGCTGTTTTTCATTCATGTCTTAATATTGAAAGTCTATTGTTTGAAAACATTTGATGGCGGGAAGAAACGGTTCATTAGTCAACTCATGTCAAAAATCACGTTGTATCCTCGCAAAACACTCGAACAACCTGTTTACATCAAGCTGCCATACATCTCTGGCATCTGACCAGGCCGATGCCGGCTGGGTGATGGAACAAGTTCATCTCGTGTGTTGTAATAACATTAAGTGGGTATGCAACTTTTGAAAAATAAACCTGTTCATGTTTTCGATATAACTAAATTCATTAAAAATGCACACTTGCTCGTTAATACACTGGTAGATTTGCTATACCATTGACTACATGACCGTGATATTTAATTAAGCTGAGCTGTCTGATACTACAGGTTGGTTTAGTTAAGTTACCTAAACTTGCCGCATAGTCGCAGTATTTTAGCTAACAAAGTGCAGCTCACTTTGGCTGCTGACTAACTTAAACTGGAAAGGTTGTTTCAGGTGTCAGATCTTCTTGCAGTCAATATCACTCACCTTTGACTGCACTGGGACTATATGACTGGTGTACAACCTAACAATGAAACCCTGTTTCAAATCCAAGGACATTAACATGAGATGGCACCACACCTGAGCCTCCATGGCTGCTGTTGTCTCATCCTGTCCTTTGCACTGGCGTGCCAGGAACCCTCTGTGGTACGGTGTTCTCAGCACCAGCAGACAGGGCACAACCCTCAGATCTGTTTCGTGACCGCGAATGGTCTGATGGCCTCACCTCCCGTTCGAGGCTGTCGGTGCTCCGGGTGGCTCTTTCCGAACTTCGCTGACTCCTCAGCCTCATCTTCAAAACCAGCTTTCTACCATGTCTTCTGGCCAGCGGATGATTATCTTGTGGTTATGCAGCAGACTCGATATGAAATATCCATTCAGGCCGGTTGGGGCACCAGCTGCCTCGCTTTCCAGCGATGCCTGGCCTCAAAGCGGCTGACTCAGACGGGATGATCTCGCTGTTGGCTTTGATTAGCGGTACCACGGTGAAATTTCGTCTGGGTGGTTTCGCCATATTTTTGGCCTAACGCCCTCTTTATGTGATAACCTGCTAAATGCCAGGGGCTGTTGCGCACCGTCGGTTTCCAGGCTTGCAGGGCCATGGGGTGGTCTGGCTGCATGGTGATTGCTTTTCACTGCTGGTAACAAACGCCGTGCAAATGCAGCCACGTGGCGGACCACGCTCAGCAGGGAACATTATACCGTAACAAACATCCCAGCGAGAGTCAGTGATAAAAGCTGGCTTCCGGCCGCGAAGATTTACGTCTGCTCCACAGCTGCATCAACCCCTATCCGGCGTTTGGCAGGAAGTTCAGGAGAGATGGTGCGCACAGAGGCACCAGACGGAGGATATCGGGAATTAAAGTTTCAGCGAGGTGACGTCAGACCTCAGAAGGAAAGGAACATTCTCTGGAAACCTCTGGTTGCCTCTACAGAGCATACGCTATGTTGCCATTAAGTTTTTGTTCAGGACTTATGTTTTGTTTACTACTGTGATTCTCTCTTGAGCCTACCCATGGCCATTCTCAAAGCTGGATCACGCTAAGTCACAAAATGGACAAATCAACTAGGAAAGGCGATTAAATAAATCCATTCATCTTTTTTGGCTGCCAGTTTGGGATATTTTAGTGCTCAGTTTACAGTGATCTTTCTGATGTTGCTGATTGCTGCCGCATCTACTGAGCTTACTTGGTTTTCGAGCCTCTGGTTTCAGCTTCAAGTCAGTATTTCATGTTTCACCATTCTCGATCAAATGTTTCCATGAATCACAGCTATATGCGTCTGTGCTTTCTTGTTTTGCTGGGTGTTGCTGTATATATATGTTGCGACTCGCATGAGCTTGAAATCTATATATCTTACATATGGCTGTCTTTGATAAAAAGGTAGCTTTGCAACTTTCCCTAGACAGCTGAGTTGTTCTTCCCAGCAAGATCTGATTAGTTCGTGTTCCTGAGGTCCTCTGGAATCAATAACATTACTAACTAACATCGCCGCCGATAATAGGTGAATTTTCAGTTGAGCAAGCGAACCGAGGGTTTGACATTTTGGCAAGTTCGCCTTGGTGGTTGGATTGCTGAACAAGCACTGTGTTTGTTCACACTTTACAAATTGACAACTTCTTTGATGTTGTCAACATATCTTCATAGTGTATTGTTGTCATAAGTTGGTGATTTTTACCATTCGTTAAGATGGGCCTTTGATGTAGCAACAGGCCCTCATGTGGATGAAATTTCCAGGCTCATGGACTGCCCTGGTGATCCAGGCACCACCCGCCAGCCCGCCCTCACCGTTCAGCATGAAAGTGTTGCTGGCCCTTCCTCGTAGGGTACAGGGGACCGATAAGGCAAAAACACCACTCACGAGAACTCGAAGCGGATCGGCAACCCTGCCAACGCTCGGTTGATGCAGTCTGATCTCCACTCAGGAACATGGCGGGCGCACTAAGAACCGATACGTGGGCAGAATTTGGCTGCGCTCAGGCTGCGGCAGCCGCTCGATGTAAACCTCCACCGACAGCTGCGCTGTCGGTGACGGCATCACCGCCACTGACAGCCAGACCGCTTCCGATGGCGAGCAGGTCTTCCTTCTCCACGGAAGTGCTGGAAGTCTGGCGGGGCAATTTTGGACGCAACCCTCGGTCGCCGACTGGCGTGCTGATGACGCTTTTGATCTGATAATCCGTGCATGGTTTTGCCGTTGCGCCGTATTATTGTGGTATTCTAATATATATATTTATTTCATTTTGTGTTTTCTTTATTATATACTATTTATTATTGAGGCCTGGCTAAGTCAGCCTGGTGCAGGCCAGGGCAGAAATCAGTCTGTTTAATCAATTCATCTGGTTGTGGTTTGGTCAGCTGGTGGTCATTAGTCTATTTAATCTTTATATATTATTATATTATAATTAAGTCTTTTTTCCTGGTGTCACTGAGGTGGGGTTCCAGCAATCTTGGTTTCTTCGTCATGCAGACAGTGCTGATGTTGTTTGGTATCTTAAGTCAGTCGCGGTTATTCTGAGAAACCATTGGGTTTCAGATGCCGCGGAATATCAGGTCAATGGTTGATATCAGGATGATTAATTGTTTGCTGGGCAGCTCCGATTCCCAATGTTTTTTGTTTCAGCCTCCTAAAATAATCTGGTGAAACTCATATCTTTAGTGAAGTCCTCGAACTGGCGACGGGTTCCTCCTCTTTCACGTTCAATTATAATTGATAGACATCAGTTAATAACCCAGCGTTTGCTGGGGCGATTCATTCTTCGGTTCGTTAATTTCTGTTGACTAATTGGTATCCGGGGATATCCGGTTACTGGGCGAGACCGGCGAGCCTCGGGTGCGGGTGACCGGCGGGTTGAACGGCTGACGGTGCATCAAACACGCTCCAGTAAACGGCTGTAGTATCAAAGCACCACAGTCATTTTACTGATATCGTCGTCTGTTCTTCAACAACGCCATTATCTTTGACGGCAGGCTCAGCTGCGGATAACTGCTGGACAATGCGTGAATGAAAACAAAAATTAAACGCCACGGTAGCGTTTACTACGTCACTATCCCCTCATTCATCACTTGAAGGCAGGAGACGGTGATTTTAACCAGGTGGTTTTGTTTGGTTGTGCTTTCGGAGGTTCATGGGGCAATTCTTTGAACGCTGACCACAACCGATGGGACGGTCGGATGCAATTGCTTCATCAGAACCGGACGGCGCTCTGCAGGATTTTGGGGAAACTAAGGGCTGAGAGCAGAGACTTGCTGTTGTGTTTCGCTGGAACTGTGGCGTGATTAGCTTCAGGGGCTATTCTTTACATAACCGGACGAACTTCTGAGAACAAGTTGATTATATAAAATGTGTTTGCTTCGTGGTAATCCAGCCATCGAGAGACGAACTCAAAGTCGAACTCCATGCCTACTCAATCATGGTCTGTGGTTTGCCATTAAAACACGGTGGTCACATTCCTCCGGCTCTAGTTATTCCATGGTGTTGGTTTCGTCGGAAATGGAAGGATTCAGACAGGATGTTTCGTTTTTCTCTGATTCTGTTGGTTTGCCAGGCTGGTGTCGAAGATGCTGTTTCGGTTGGGCCAGTATAGTCGGCTTACTATTTATTGAAACAGAATATCAGACTTTTGTTGTCCTGGTTTCCTTCCTGTTGTCGTATCGCCGTGCTCCCCAATTAAACTACTCTGGTCAGTTGTCCGCCTCTATCTTCTGTTCCATCATCAGAACAGCTCAATGCTAATTCCTTTTTATTCAGTTCTTAATTCTCAATCATAAAATTAATGGTAATCATTAATCGTTTAAGATATCCCATTATTGACCTTGATTTGATGACCTCGTTGTTCATCGCCTTCAGGAAAATATATATTACTAAAGGTCAACATGGTTTTCTTTAAGTAATTCTGTCAATCATTCTTTCTTTTTCTTTAATCTCAATTCAAAGCTAATGTCAATTATAATCTTGTCTCAGTTTTCCTCTTTTGCCTTTAAATAAACAACAATTAATAAAATGTGTCGTTTCTAGAATCAAAACTGAAATATTGCTAATATTATGATATTATTCCTGATCTTGATCACAGTTATTGAGATGTTTCTTTTGTTCTCTATCTGTCAAATCTTTAATTGATAGACAATCATCAAAGTCATTAACAGTGTTGAGGCTGCCTTGGCCAGTCTCTTTAAATGTGCTGTCTTGGGGACTTGTTCTAGTGGCTGTGGTCAGGCTGAGGTTTCATTCTGTTCATGTCTCAATTCCGTCAATATCTTAAATGCCGCTGGTCTGGTGAAAGTTAAATTCTTAATCAAAACCATGCAATTCGTCAGCAGATCCTCCCAGCGCGGCGTGCCATAACCGATCTCTGCGTTCAATCATCGATCGATCAAAGTCAACCAATTATGCGTTTCTGCCAGTTGGGTTCTTCGGCATCACCATCGCCAGTAAACTTCTCTCAATGATCTCTGGTGCTCCTGGTCCTCTGGCCGTGCTGGTCGAGTCTTGCGTATCTTCCACCTGACCGGTTTCGTCGGCTGATGCCTTTCCGTGGCTGGCGCCGGCTGGTGCGTCCGAGAATAACAAATGGCTCGTCGGGGCCTGGTCAGGCTGAATAAGGCCAGAAGCCCAAAATTAAATTCATCGGCGCTGCGACTCTCGATTCCTCTTTGAATGCTGGAGGTGAAAGGCCCAATACCGGGCTCAGGGTCTCATGGTGGTGTTCAATAAAATTTCTAGGTATTGTTCTCCACATCGCGGAACTGATCTGCAATACGAAGAACGAGCAACACCATGCGGTGAGCAACTACACGGTGATTGCGGGCTGAATCGTTTTCAGGTTTTGATCGATCATTTTGCTCAGGTGTTAATTCAGTTCCATGATCCCTGGCGCTTTTCCTGTCGGTGCTCCCATCTCATTTCAGACTCAAAATAATGAGAACAACATTATCGCGCCATCATCGGTATCCGTAGATAATAAATCAATGCTTTGAAAACATTCACGTCTCAGCATTCGCTAAGTTCCGCGTGGTCTGTTCTTTACTGAAGAAATGTTGAAATTCCGATAAGTTGTTTTACAAAGCAAATTCGGGAAGAAGTCATGCTCTGGTTTGTGAGGCAATGGTTTTTCTGGGATAAGTGGCAGTTCTTCATCTCATTGTGCTGCCGGGACTGAGGTGATTCATCATTGCTGGTTCCACTATGGATTCAACTTTATGCCGCAGATCTATTTGGTGGTCAGGCCTTTTCGTATTAGTCTTGAAGACCCTATATTCCATAAAATTGGGATTTCGTCGTCTTCAGTGTTCATCAGGGCTAAGGATGTTGATCTGATGTCATGTGAGTTGTATGATAGTTACATCAAGTTCAGAACATTGTGCTCTTTAATCAAGCTGAAACTTTAAGTGGCCATTTGGCCTCCACAGCGTCTAATATTACAAATGATAGAGTTATATTACAAGACTTTATAACGATGGACTTATTGTGTTCATTTGATCATCTTTTGACACAAATATGTCTGCCACTTGTTTAAGACTGGTCTTAGTTCAAGTTCTGATTGAGTTTGAAGAGTGACTGGTGTTGTCTTTGTCAGTCACGTGCAGCATCACTCCGCAGCAGGCTGACAAAATCCGTTGAGCCGCGTCTAATTCTGGGCTGGTCATCTGCGCGTTGCGGTCTCTGGTCTCGCTGACCAGGAACTTCCGTCTGATTCTTCACTATAACCCCTCTTGAAGCTTCACCGGTTCTGGTGCCTGTTCACCACGTAAATTGAGTTTGTCAGCTACGGTATACAATGAAGATTAAGGCACATGCAGTTACCATTGCAGGCAGACCGGTTCAAAATGAAGATTAATACGGATCGTTGGCGCGAAAGTAATGCCAGTTTTGGAAGGCCGCGGTGCCAGTTGGTGGCAAGGTTCGGTTCTTGAAAAATTGTCGTCCTGCTGATCAGTCTCCGAACCGACAAAAATACCAAAGTAACAATCAGTTCCATCCTCATTGTGGAATTAAACTGTTCTCTTTATCGGTTTTGATATTCCCGCAGTGGATGTTTTTCCTAACAATCCAGACTGGACTGGTGTGAGTTGATCAGTATAATCCATCATAACAACTTCAACCACGATCACCGGGCTCATAGTGTTTGCAGCATCTTCTTGAGGCATCATCGTGATATTTTCATTCAGGCTGGCATGCTCGGGTAACCTCGTTCGCCCACCGCGATGTCTGAACGCAGCAATTCAGTGTCTGTCAGAGGATATTCTCAATTAGTTGTTTCTGTTCGCTGGAGACGAACCGATGGTTTTGACTTATTACCTTTCAATTAACGAGCTGCCGCCATTCGATTGTTTCTGGTCAAATATCGCGGCGAAAGTGCGTAGTTGAGGACTCAGGCGAAAGTGCGTAGCCACAGATAGTGATATCAGGTCAGACTGAAAACTGGTCCGAATTCACTGGGACGCCTCGGTTTCGTTTCAAAATAGCCTCTTCGTTGTTGGAAATGGGACAAATCGCCGCTGCTGTTTTCGCGGGTTTCATTGGACCTCACATTGGCGATGCTCTGGGAATATAATGGATAACGTCGGTTTGACTGGTAATGGGAAGCTGAAAGGGGAAAATACGCTATGAAGGATAGCCCTTTGGTCAGCAGGCGTGGTGTTCAGGTGTCGCAGCCATTACCTTCCATCGCAATTCAACTTCATCTTATTCCATCATCTTGTTCTTCTGCCAATACAACTTCATCTTTATCTTCGTTGCGTCTTTGGTTATATTAGTATTTTCGGTTTGTGGTCATCATCATCCGAGGCGGGGCGGGCGGGCAATAGGCGTACGCTCATTCGTGTTGATCTTTATCGAATAACCAAAGTGCCCCGCTTGTCGTGAAGGCGTTCTCGGCTCAGCGGGTTCTTATCACTCAATGTTGTGACTGTTCGAACAACAGGATCAGGTGGTTTATCTCAATTGAGGAGGTTCAATCAGTATTCAATCAATTCTCTTTGCTATCAGGTGTCTTGGTTTGTGTTGCCCATTGATTGGATGTAATTATTGATAATTCGCTTTTATTGTGCATTATTGATATTCAGTATCTATTGAGGATCTAATCAGCAATTATTGTTTTGTGAAAACCAAACAATATTCTCTAAGTGGCAGTGGTTTCTCGTGGTTATGTGATCATTAATAACTAGAATATGCTGCATTTTGCTCGAACATTATCATGACACTGTTTTATCAAACCTCTGTATCTAGACCTATCATTGATATTAGTAAACACATCGATATATTTCTTTTGTCCTGTTCCACCATTGCTATAAATCAGATCTGTTGACTTCTCCTCCCCTGGCTTCATCAGTTTTGTTAACTGTTGATTTTGGTTATTATAATTTTATTCTTTAATTGGGTGCATCAGATGTTGAAATGATTCTTGGTGTGAGTTGTGAAATTCTCTTTAATGACATTATACTAGCTATATTCTAAATGCTGATTTATCTGATAGTTCAGTTTTGTCTAGTTTCCAGTTTCTCAGGTTAGCATTCTGCTGTTGCCCAGCACCTTCTGGTTCATCTGGCAATATCAAAATCGGCTCATCAGTTGTCATTGCGGGTCAGCCTTCACGCAGGTAAGTCGTGCCAATTACTGAACATTTCATGTTTAATATCGCTGGGTTGTAAACGCGCCAGCAGATGGTGAAATGTTTTCAGATGCGAGTTTTGTTTGATTGAAATAGTGCTAACTGCTGAATCTGTCGCGTGCTTTAATCAGATGTTTGCAAATGGATCGATCTGTTTCTGGACTCCGGTGCGTCAATGCTCTTGACCTCCTCGGTTTGATCCTCACCAGTTATGATCTTGTCTCGGTTTTCTAATCCCATTTTTCGGTCTCCTCCGGGCTCTCGATGCTGACCCTCAGGAGATTCATGACCCCCTAACTCGTCGTCAGCTGATATAACGTTTTGACGCGAACTGCGTCTCTTGTGCCACGCTGTCTGATGCCGCAGGTTGTCTGCAAGCGTGGTTCCAGAAATGGTGGTGTGCTGATTTTGGTTCGGATCTCTTCTTTGGTTAAAAACAACAACGCCTGTTTGGTGGAAGAACTTAGTTGAATGCGGCTGCTCTGTTGCCGTTAGTTTGTCGACTGTGGCGGTAACGTTATGATTCATTCCATCGGTCTTAACTGGGCTATTTGTTTGCCAGGACGATGGTATCTTCGGCTGATCGCCGTAAACTGGGAATGATCTTCGGCTCGTTGAATAGTCATTCAGCCGCTGGTGTTTAACTGGCGGCATGAAATGTGTCTAAAGTCGGGTCAATTAACTGTGAGATGGCATATTCATGGATCTAGGTTTATATTAAAGTTTTCATCCTGTATTCATCTTTTCAAAATAATTTAATACAGATGCAGGTAATTTGTAATAATATATCTCATGGTCGTGTCATATGATGAACAATTTGTGTATAATCATCATTGGCTGTTTTAGTATTTGGTCGAACATATTTGATGGCTCAGTGGTGGTATCAGCACTCAGCAACCATCAATGCCAGCCAGGGCAGTGAGGTTGGTCAGGCTGAGTGTGGGTTCAGAGACAGGGTTGGGACTGGTTTTAATCTCGCTTGTGATCACAACAGTATTGATCATTTTATTCAAAACTGGGTGTATATTATTGAGCTTTGATTAATCAATAATAGTGATGAGAGGCTAACTGGATCATTAAGTGGGACTCTGTATCAAATCATCATGATGTTGAGGTGTTGAACACGGTGGACCAAGCAAATGAAGGAAAGCAGGCTGTCATTTGCAAATAATGACATCTACCGAGACTTAGTGAGATCAGTGTTCTGGTAAAAATAATTAAACATTAAAACTTCATATTCTGGTTTCTGTGCGACATTAGTCTATAGGTTGTTTGAGCGGATGGCAAAAAATTCTTTCACCCATCGTCCGGTTTCCCCATATCAACGCTTACAGGCTGATCGCAGCGCGCGGAACAATCTCACGGTTGTGGTGCCAATTGATATCGGGTATCGACGAGCCCTCTTCATTGGACTGCAGGACAAACTCAGTCAGCTGAGGTCAGCTGTTTTCAATTGCTGTTGGTTTTATCTTTGATGCTGTTTCATGATAAATGTTAAAATCGTTTCAATCATCTCAGTACAGGTCCCACTGGACTTCTTTCAGTTTGGGGTCCAAAGCGTATCAGTGACGAAAATCTATACGGCTTTGTTTTGAACATTAAGTTTTCAGTAATATAATTGTTCGTTACTTCTCTCACTATAGCTCGCCTCTGGATCTCAAACATTTCAGCTGCTCAGGTCTCATAGTTCTGACCTTGCTGTATCATCTCAGTGTTCTCTAAAAGGTTATCATCAACTTCTTCCATTCTGCCATTCTGCATCTTCTGATGGGCGTCGTCTTCAGTTAAGATAAAAAGGTTGTTTTTAATAAAAGTGAAATAATCTGATATTTCTTCAGTAGCCTCTCGCAACCTAAGTCTGTTTGATAAGGAAAGCCGTAGAAAAATCTATTGGATCATTTCTTTTCTCAATCTCATTTAAAACCATGGGGCCTTTAATCAGATTCTGTTGCTTCCCAGTGAGCCTGAGCTTGGCTTGCAGTTTCTGAAGGTATTCTAGTCATGGGTTCGTCATCAATCACATAACTGTCGATTCTCGATCAACTTTTGTTTCTTAATTTAAATATAGCCAGGTTTATTTAACGATCGGACAAAACCAGCACCAGTACAGATGATTGACGCCTGGCAATTCTGATCTTTGGACCTCTGGAGTGCAACATAATCTTTAAGTTGAAAAATGCCATATCAACCTCTATAATTTCACCTGTTGTCTGGTGTTAACTCACTCAGGTTTGGCATTGGTTTGTCTCCTGACTGACTGGATGTCAGCTCTGAACCCTTTATGGCTCCCCTAGGTTGACGGTGTCGATCGCCACGCTTTGTACCATTCGCCGGTTTAATTATTCTCCGACTGTTGGAATGATCGCAGCGGAAAAAAATAAAACCGGTTTGGTTAACCATGCCGTAAACATCTTTAATGAATCTTGACTCCTCATTGTCGTGCTGTTTCGTTAACCGATCATCCGTGGTATCTTCACGGTCGGTGCATGGTCTTCTCATCATCACGAACTTAATGGTGGGCAGGCATTATTCATTAAGTTAATAATGAACAGATCGCGGTTCGATCGGTTTCATCGCCGTGATGCGATCTTCGTCAGTTGCTGAACCATAACCATTGTGCTCTCGGCACGTTAAAGGGTTGACCAGTCTGCCTTGATTAATCGTGATCAGGTGTTCAGATATCCTGATGCCGGTTTGGTGACTTCCTTCTTCCTTTCAGACCATCTGGATAATTCTTTCGCTCCTTTTAGTTAATCAACACTCATTATTAATCAATTGATTTTATATAATTCTATTAAGTGTTTGAATAAAACTCGGAAAGATTATTTATGCATCGCGAACAGTCACCTTCCGGTGGTTTCCATATCACTGGTTCAATGATTCAATTCTTTCTTCAGTTCACTCAATAAACGGTCAAATCTATTTAATACAGATGATATCTGGTCTTTATTTATCATCATCAGATCAAATCTTGCCAGTTATCCTTCTCTATTTCTCCGTTTGATAATATCAGTGTTATTCAGTCTTGAGGTTTTGTCATTATCATGGGCTGACAATATCGTATTTTAATCATGATATTATTGATCTTCTTGATCAATACAAATGTCGAACCGTCATGATTCACCAGTTATCATTTCTGGAAAATTCAGTTGCTGATGAATATTGTGAGTTTTCTAGCGGATACCTGGATTCACTGATATCACTAGTTACTTAAAGCTGAGAGAAAACTTGAAACACCAGAAAATGTTTCAGGCGGGTTCCTGAAGTCACTTTAGTTTCTGTCCTCGTCATTGTTTGTTTTACACCTCATTGTGCGCGCCCTGTTTCTCGTCTTCGCCGGGACAGTTTGCGTAATAATGAACACAAGATCCCTCAATACTTTGATCGCTGCTGTTATTTGATGACTAATTCCTCAGCCAGGGCTAAACCTCTGCTTACGCGCGGTATACATACGGGTTTACTGGGGAATTGGGGCCATAAAAGTCCTGTCGGCACAATCTGCAGTTTAATACACGGGGTTTCCAGCGTATAAAACAGTTACGCGAGCATTAAACCAGTTCAGGCTTTTGGCCTGGGCGAAAATAGGACCGGTTAAACCAACCAGCTGCGGCGCGGTCAGCCGCATACCCGCACCTCTTGCCTTCATTCGGTTTTTGGAAATCAGGCATCTGTTTATGACCAGGAACGCCCGTTATATATTGTTCAAGGCTGAAACATTACAGTTCGATGCTCACTAAGCACAAAGTCGATAAAAGTGGGGAGAGGCAGCAGTTGGAGGCTCGAGTGAAAATCAAGCTGAACCACCCAAACGCCTGCAGTCCTCCACTGAACATAACCTCTGGTCATCTCAAACTCAAATGTACTCACTGCACAACAGATACCACTATAGATGTATTTCCCATATAGCAACTGCGTATCTGGGTTCAAGCATCTTTAAAAGTGCAGCACGTTTTCATGCAATTTAACACTTTTGCCTCCTGGTGTCAAACATTTATTGCACTGCAGCCAGAGAATGGCACCCAAAAATCTTCATTTTGATCACCATATCCAGATTTTGTTGGGTAGTGTTTTGGAATCAGTTGTTGGTTCTCTTATCGATTTGATTATTGAGGCACTGATTTGTGGTGTTATAACACATCCCTGGTATCATCCTCGATGTAAATCACATGCGGTAGCTTGTACCACAAATTTTCATTAGGGTTCAGTTTGCGACCCTTAAACAATTATTTTGTAACTTCAGTTCTTTTTTAGTTTTTTATTTCTTCTCTTTTTACCACCGGTAGTAATAGACAATTTTGCTGGTTACCAGTTCAGCTCCACCTCTCCAGAACAATATGCCCGGCGCAGGCAATTCTTCTTTCTTTTATACTGTGAAGGATGGCATGAATGGTTTTTTCCAATCTGGTTCGGCCGGCTTCGTCCGCACTGTACAGCAATGCGTTAATCTTCCGTCCTTTTCAGTGATAGCTGCTGATCATGAAACCTAAAAACAATCGTGCAAGACAGTACCCCAAAGCACGCCTGGAACAGTGTTGTGTTTTTGTTTATTTACCTTCCAGCTCCGGTGACATTTCATCTTCATTGAATTAAGTCAATTCTGGCTCCTCGTAATGAAAGCATGATCTGGCTCCAAGCCCCAGCCATAGGCCTCCCTCGGCCGCAGGGCCAGGCTACAGGGCGTGGCTCGCCTCAGGCGGTCCAGGTTCAGGAGTTTGGGGTCAAAGCGGAACCTGGGCAGGGTGGGGAATACTGACGACTCGCCAGCTCTGCAAAGGCAATTCTGAAGCTGATAGTTCTGTTCACTGAACAACTATTTACGCCCATTGTAGGTCATTGATTCAGTTACAATTCGACGAGGAAGCGGTGCCTGAGGAAAAAAGGGGATGAAGGCACTTGGGAAGCCAGGTTCAGTCATGTTGGATCAGCATGGAGGGATTGGCTCTATGGAGGTAAATAATACAAATTCGACCTTGACTGAGCAGTGCAAAGTGAAATAAATTGATTATTATGGTTTCTTTGCGGGACTTGTCCAGGTGGGGTTGTGATGTGTTCCATAAACATTCACCCATTGAAATAAATGTTTTGAGGGTTTACAGTAAAGTGTTTTGGGTTGGGTTTATCTTAAAAGCTCATCAACTCCAAGTTAATCTGAAACTAAGCGATCACTGGGCGTTTCCAGCTGGTTGAGGTCAGTTCTTTAAAACCCTCTGGTAGGAATCTGGCCATTCACTGAGTGCTTTTGTGAGTGTGGTTTGGTGGCTTTTCAAGCTGAGGTCAAAAGTCTGTTCTAAAGGACTACGAGGCTGAGTCCCTCTCACCCTGTATGGTGCACATCAGTTCCTCTGGCAGCATCACTGTACCGTTGTATTTCCTTGTCTATGCAGTGAATCAGGCTCTCACGGTACATGGTGATGAAGGAGTTTGGACAAAGTCCTCACTTTTGAACCGAGCAGGTGGTAGAAGACATGTACCTTTATATTCATCATTCTGCACTTCATCAAAATTAATATAAATATCAAACAATTCTGGGTTAAGCCAGCTGTGTGTGTGTGGCGTGTGTTTCCAATACTCTTCCTTATCTGTCGATCTGCCGTGATCCGCTCACCTCTGCCTGCATTTTTCCTGATAGTGGGATGATTTTCGGTGCTGGCGTCAGCCGTCGCGCCGGCTGTTGGCAATAATCCGCATTCTCAGGAAAAGTGGGAGGTTTGTTTAATTTCGGTCCAGATCAAACACCATAATGTGCTTTTTGCGTTATGTATGCATTTGATCAATTTTCGCCGTACGATTTATCAAATTTTGTGACCGCAGATGTTTAGTAAAAGTGCGCCTTCTGCAAACGCGCGGTGCCGGCTCTGCCTGTATTGGACTTTTCCATACTCATCACACTGGCACACACACACACACACACACACAAAGTTTATCAATGCTGGGTGACAAGGCCTGGGAGCTTTAATTTCCATCTGTAACTATAGGCTGTTGCATCATTCGTCTGCTCACACACAGAATGATGCTTGATATCTAGTCCTCTTTCTCTGTGGTGCTGTGGTGTGATCTGAGTCTGTCTCCCTCTGTTGGTTGATGAGGGCACGGCGCTTCTGAACCACGTCCCTGGTGAACCTGCAGAGACCAAAACATGTGATTAGACACTGATGTATTTTTGTAGTAAAATGTGTCATCAGACTTGAGGTCACACTGTTGTATAAAGGTCAGAAGGTCACTCCTGTGCATGTACTGTACCTGTGTACAACACTTAAGGCCTTTTTGAACTGTTTTCCCTGCTGTGTTTTCCAGTAGATCCAGTCCCAGTGGTGTAAAATCCTCAGGCGACGATCTATTATCAGGTCACTGAGCTGCACTATGGCTGACACGTACTCACTGGTGGACCTGGAGAGAGAACGTTTAAAAATCTAGTAAAGTTCAACACTAGTTGTATATTTGTGTATAAAATGATAAAGTGTGTGTCCTCACTCCTGACAGTTGCTGTTGTAGCTGAAGGCACATTTAAGTAAACAGTCCAGCGTCATGAGAGTGACATGGTCAAACATCTCTATGTTGGTCCTGCCCTCTGCCACCAGGCGGCGCCATTTATCCTGAAAGACATTTATCTTGAGTCAGCTTTTGTTATACAGGACATCAGTTGTGTGTGTTCTGTGTCTGCGTGTGTCTTACATGCATGGTGTTAGCTGAGCTGTTAAACATGGCAACGTAGTTCTTCAGAATATCAAAATGAAAAGCTGGAGTCAGCAGTCGCCTCTTGCGGGACCACACCTCCCCGTTGCTTATCAGCAGACTCTGTCCTGGGACAAAAGAATTAATACTTGACTCACCATTAGTGTGAGTCACTGTCATCTGACTTCACTATTATTCATTTATCAGTTTTAACGTATTTAATGGTGTGAAACCTGACTTTACTAAACACTGGATATCCTAAAGGAGCAGAGAGGCCCGTCTATTCAGTTTGGTTTCCACAGATGTTGAAATTACTCAACTGCTTTGTCATCATCTGGAGTGTTACGAAACATTAAACCATCTTTGATTACCAGTGAACTGTGAGAACTGCTCAAGCTAGACTTAAATCAGAGCAGCATGAGCTCTTTGACTCACCAAGCCATGGACGCAGATGATCGTAGATGAGCTCATCCTTCACTGTAATGCTGGCTTGGAGAGGTAAAGCAGTGAGGATGCGATGGAGGGAGAAAAGAACATTAAGTATTAAATGAAACTTTGGGAAATGTGGTTTTAATCCTGAGGTGTAACGCTGTGTAAACGTACCAGGAGCCATTAGTAGAGGTTTGACAAAGTCAGGGTGGAAGACTCTGACCAGGTGATAGAAAGGACCGAGGAACCAGCTGCAGGAGTGTTTGTGCGTCTGCACCAGCTCGTCCACCTGGAGGAGGCCTTCCTCTGTGCTCTGCATCTGAGACACAAAAATCATCAGTGGTTTAATATCAGTTCTGTGATTTTAAGTGGAAAAAAAAAAGGATTAATGTCCTGCAAAGTTTGATAAACTCTGTTCTTTTAACTAAAAGGTGATATAATATATTACGTTTGCTGATTTCTCACACAGGACTTAAAGGGAATTTACCACCAAGAGGATGTTTTGAAATCATATTTTGCAACTGAAATTACTGTGTCACACTGAGAAATCTGCAGTTAGATTTCCTGATGTGTCCTTTCCCCATGAGGACAAACTGACATTTACACATCATAACAGACAAATGTTGCTGTTACAGAGGAACTGACAAATTAGGCTACTGAAGCATGTTAGTGTGTGTGTCTCCAGCCTTGGTGTGTGGGTCCTACCTGGCCCAGGTGTCCTATCAGCCAGTAGTCTGCATGCGGCTTGCTGAAGCAAGACAGCCTGTGTGTGTACCAGGCGTGACGCACCAACAGCCTCACCGTCCACGCTGCGACCACGGCAGTCAGCCCTGTGCCGACCACCCACAGGACCTGACAGAGGCCGGCCCAGCTGAGGACCTGACAGAGGACACCCTGGAGGAGAGACATCCTGGGACAGAGCGGGTGGCATCCAGAGGTCTGGCTCGTCTGACGCTCGTCCTGCTGTGACAGCGGCTGTGCTCACAGTGAGAAGTTGCTGGTGTTGAAACATGCAGAGGGCAAACTGTCCCACCCCTCGCTGCGATTATTTCAACAGGTGAAATGTGGAAGTTGTGGGCATGTGGGCCTTCACAGTGAATCTCATGTTCAGCAGACTGACAAATGAAAGGCTCTCCAACATGTCATGTCCTATGTTACTGTCTCTGGATATCACTGGTCAAAGTTTCTTAAAAGGGATCACAGTTTCACAGTTGTACCACTAGAGAAATAAACATGAAGATTGCTCAATAATCAGGAGCAAACACAATGAATGATCTTACAATTAGCAGAAGAGAAATTATTTTTTAATTTTGCAGTAAAATGTGTTGTCAGACTTGAGGACATTTCCATTGTTTGTTTGTTGTATAAAGGTCAGAAGGCCACATCTATGCATGTACTGTACCTGAGTACAACACTTAAGGCTTTTTTGAGTTATTATCGTCGATTAATATATTATTTCCTTCTCAATAACCTGAATAAGCGACTTGTCCAACTTTTCTATGTTTGACGGGTTTTACGAGGGGTCCCTGAAGGCCACAGTGATTGATGGTGCTGACACACCTGGCCAGACATACCTGTCACTAAAGACAGGAGGGTCACAGAGAATGAGTTTGGAAATCAATGTTTGACTTTTACAGGTTGTGTGAAGTAAAAAGCAGGCGACAGCAGGTGTAATGTTTCCACCTGTCATCTACAGGTAAGTTTTATTTGTTCAAAACGACAACACGACGTAGCTAATATTAGCTGGCTACATTAGCTAGTGTTAATTAGCTTTACCTCACGATGTAGCTAAACGCTTTGCACCGTTTATCTGGTATTCCTGAATTATTAAATATCATGAGTTATTTGTGTAAAAAAAAAACCTCAGCTGAAACATTTGTTTTGAAGGCCAGTGTTTGCTTGTGTGGTTGTTTGCCAACAAACTAAAGAGAAACAGCTATTTTACAGAAAACAAAAAACATCTAGACTGATGGATAGTAACAGTCTCTACTATACTTAATTCATTTTAAAAATGTCATCTTTAAATGTGCTACCGTGTCTGTGACATTGCAGATACATTATAAATACTCAAACATCTACTTTAGCTGCCTGTTCAGTGCAGATTTGACCTCATGGCTTTTTTCTGTAAAGTTTTATCTGACATGCCTCCAGTTTGTCCACATGGGTTCTTACTCTGGTCACAGGACTGATGTTTTCTTCCAAACTAAAATTAGCTCAATAAAAATCTAATGATGGAGCATGTAGTGCCCCTGATCCTGAAGCATCTGCACCTGCACCATCTTATCTTGGAGTACAGAAGTAAATAAATAAATGATAAAGCTGACGTACACAGACAGACTTCCAGTCTCTTTGATATTCATCCTCTTAACCCTCCTGTTACCACAGGCCAGTCTCTAATTCTTTTTCTTTTTGTGCATGTGACAGGTTTTCAGCTTGACATGAATGAAATGGCTGAAGGACATGACAGGTGTGAAAACCAAAGGAGCTCGCCACCCGCTTCCAGCTCCCCTCTGTTATCTCCCTGCTGCAGCTCCACCCAAACATGGCTGCTGGTTGAATCTCCCCTGCGGCCTCCCTGGTCGAACAGTCGCCAAGTGGAGCAGGATGGGGACTCTGGGGATCGTCAAGGTGGGATGCAGACAAGTGAACTTCCTTCATCTTGTTTGTATGAGGAGCTGTTCTGTACCAGCCAGACCTCCGTCCCTCTGGCCGGTGCCCTCGTGACCTCCTCCGTGCTGCAGAGCGATGTGGTGAAACGAGGCTACCTGGGGAAGCTGGAGCGAAACCACAGAAGATATTTTGTCCTGAGAGCAGGGAGTCACACGGGGCCGAGCCGACTCGAGTGGTACAAGAGCCAGGAGAAGTTCACAGCAATGATGAAGTCTGCTGGGAAAGCTGCGCTGTTTGGGTCGAGCAAGCAAGGGTTGGTAAAAGTCAAATAATTACACAGCAAATTCCTGCTTTTTGGTTTAATAGCATCAGTTAAAGGCTGTAAGGTATCAGAAGAAATAAATAATCTATAATAAATTCAATTGCCTCCTCCACAGGGTGATTTATCTGAGGTGCTGTCTCGGTGTGAGCAGGACTGGCAGTTCCAGGAGAGGCCACACAGTGGCGCTGTATGCCAAGGATCAGACCATGGTGCTGGTTGTTGAGGACCAACAGGAACAAGAAGAGTGGTATCAGGCCATAAAGAAGCTGATGGAGGAGGAGCGGAAGGATGAAGAGCATGGAGAACTGTTTGATGAAGAGGATGATGGGTACTGCACTCTGCCTCCTGCTGCTTTCTTCAAAGAGGTCAGACCAGATTTGAGCTTTTTTTTTGGTCACATAGAGCAGATCTAAAACTAAGAAAACTTGTTGTCCTGCAAAAGTACAGTACAGAAGGTCTCTTGGTTTTTGAGCTGTGCAATTTGACATTTTTCTGCAAAATGTGAACTTTCCTTTGCCTTCACAACTCAGTTAGAAACTAGGAAATCAGCTAGAAATGACATTTTAATAACTACTGAAAGTCAAAGGGTTTATAAAGTACTTTGCAAAAACAGTCAACATTTTAACTTTTCCCAAAATCACAGGAAATCAACTGTGTTATACATAAATATAAAGCCTCTCTCACAACTGAATGTAAGAGATGAAATAACAAAAACCTTCCAAAAAACAAACAAACAAACAAACAAACCTATTCAAGTACCAGCTCTTGACTGGAAATAAAAATATCCTCGCCCGATGTTCGCCCCCGCTCCTTTCACCTCCGTCTAAGGTCTGGCCCGTCTCGGTGAAGCCCAGAGGTCTGGGCCGTTCCAAGTCCCTCTCAGGAGAGACCCGGCTCTGCCTCACAGCCACCTCACTCATCTTGGTCAGGGTGGGCGCGTGCAGTGATTTGCCGTGGGGTTACGATACCTTTGCTGAGCGTTCGCCGCTTCGGCCATTTGGACGGCTCGTTCTTCTTGGAGCTTGGCAGGTCGGCGCCCGATGGTCCTGGAGAGATCTGGATGGAAGCAAGAGACCAAGGTAAATATTAATAACGGCTGTGCTGATTTTAATACTGCTGCATGATTGGACTGTGACCCTTCTCGTTTACGTCTGTTCTGGGCAGGAAACTCAGGAATCGCTCAGCACATTCATGAGGTGGTTCGAGACACAGTGCGGGCGCTACGAGCTCTTCCTGACTTCAGCCGGTCACCGACCTCCAGCTACAATCAGCCTCAAGCACTTCAGGTCTCAAAACGCAGCAGACCCAAATACAGAGACAGACCAGTGAATGTGAGACCACTTTGTCCTCCCCTGCCCCCCAAAAACACTGACCCAGAACCACACAAACCAGACAACACAGAGCCGCAACATCTCAGCCCTGTCAGGTCCCAGCAGAGCTCCATGCCTGGGACTGGCAGCTACATGGAAATGAAGACGGAGCACTGCAGCGTTGCAGCCTGCAGGAGGAAGAGCTGGGAGCTGGGGGAGGAAGGGGAAGGGCTGGGGTACATGATGATGTCCCCACAAGTCAGCCACAGTTCACCTGAGCTGCCTCAGGACGACTACGTGACCATGGCGAGCCCACACAAACACCACTGGCCTCCCTGCGCCTCCCCCTCCTCATCCTGTCAGACGTCATTCAACAGGTAAGAATCAGTTGCAGAGTAAACTGAGCCTTTATTTTCCTCTGTCATGCTTCTCAGTTAATGAAAACTATTTAATAAAGTATTTTATATCTGGTTTTTTGTCCGTCTTAGCTCCACCTCTGACAGCTGTTCTCCTGTGCACCCATCACTTCATCAGACCAATGAGCTGCTGACCTCAGATCAACAGTCAGGAACAGAAACCAGCCAATCACAGACGAGCATCGGCTGCTCCGCTCGACCACAGGATGATGTGAGGTCAGCCCAGCACAGACGACACCCGGCACAGACCAGGACCACTTCTTCTCCTGTGGGGAGAGCTGATGGGTCTGACTTAATGCCTCTGTTTGTCATGAGTGGACCAGGCCGTACCAGGCCGGTCCAGGCCAGTCCAAACTCTGGTACAGGCCGGTCTAGTCGACTCCGAGTTGTACCAGAGGAGTCAGCTGTTAGAAGATACCGGCTGTCGTCATGTCTGCCTTCTTGCCTGAAAGCTGAGGACACATCCTGAGAGTTTTGTTACATCTCAATAATCTGATCAGGAGCAGTTTATTTATTCTGATGGAGCAGGTGATGTCGTGGTTACAGGATGTTAAAGTCACCTGTGCTCACTTGAAACAGCTGATGTGTCCCCCATTTGCTACACGAGTGTCTGTACATTCTTAATCCTGGATGCTATAAGGTGTAGAAAAATGAAGCTGTTTTGTCTCCTATTAGTCTGTAAATACACTGAGTGTGTTTCATTTTCACTTCTTGTCTGTTTTTTTTCTTTTGAAGAAAATTACCTGTCAAACCTGAATTTTGGCCTTGAACTACACAGCACTTGAAGATGCTGCACTGATGTCATCTGATGTAATTAAAAGAATAAAGTCACATGAATGCATATTTTCTTCAGTCCTTCATTGAAAACATTCACACACACAAGTCTTGTGTGTGTGAATGCTTGTGTGTCTTGCATGTTATTCTGCTCGGTGTTCAGTCAGTACTGAAACACTGTATTTATAGCAGGTTGATGATGGGTAAAATAGTAATAATAAAAAAAAGAAAGTAGTTCTCTAATATTCTTGTGGATAATGACAACAAATTGTGCGTTTTTTGTGTTCGTAAATGTTGCAAACGCTTGCTTCAAACGTCTGCGTGGTTGCTAGAACGAAAGAGCTTATAGACAAAAGGTTAATTTGAATATATGTGGAGCCGCTAGAGTTACGCTGACGTGTGTTTGGCTTGGTGAACTTTGGTGAACTTGTATAACTTTTGTATTTTCTGTGCCTAGCTGTCTGTTAACTGCCTCCGTTTAGTAAGCCTATGATAACTCATCTTTTCTTTATTCAAATCAGTGTAATTTCCCAATCTTTCAGTTATTTTTCTTTCTGTGTAAGCTGTAAAACAGTTTTACAGCTGGGCACTTTTACTGTGCCAACAGTGCAGGAGATAACGGCTGTAAACGTCTCTCTCAGCCAGGCCTTAACTGCACCCATCTATGCCACCTTCTTGCTTGGTTTGGGGACTTTTTACCTTCAGTCTGGTCTTTGTTTAGTGGCGTCTTAGTTTAGTTGGACTGAGCTCAGGTGACAGACAGTGTGAGCCAAACATCCACTGTGGTCACGAAACACTCTGTGGTTTCCTTGTGTGTGTGTTTTGGGTGATTGTTCTGCATTGACCTGAAATGAACACGCGTTTGTCAAACTGCTGTGGAACTACCACTTTGAGCTGAATGCTAACATGATGTTTAGCAGTTTGACCATCTTAGTTTAGTGTGTTAGCATGCTAGCATTTACTGATTAGCACTACACACAAAGTACAGCTGAGGCCACAGGGCATGTCATTAGTTTTACATATATTTGAAAAACCAAAATACTGGTCAAAATGTTTGACCTGGTGACAGCACTAGATGAAGAGTCAGGGCATCATTAAAGTCAGTCTCTGGAGTTTTCATCCACAAATATGGCCCTGCAGATTATTATCATACAAAACTCTTTTAGAGTAAGGCCTAACCCCAACTGTCTTCCTTCATCAGTTGTTAGTTTGCACCTGCTTTGACAGACTGAGATGTCACACTGATTGATGATGGGTAAATTAATTTAGTAAATGTTTCAAACAATATTGTGGTTAATGCCTGAGTGGTTGATGCAAAGATAATGGCTGTAAACGTAAAACGGTTGATCACACCTACAGAGAGAAAAAAGAGGAATGATCCGTACTGTTCATTCTTTTATTTTAAGTTTAATCTGTTTGTGCTTTTCTCTGCTCATACAGTTGACAGTGTCATACAGCTGCTGCTGTGGCCTTGTGATCTGCACAGGTTATGTCCTCCTGTCAGTTTGGTCATTCATGAAACTGATTTGCTCCAGCCATCCATGTCTCTTCTTTACAAGCAGCAGTAATCCAACAGCAAAATCATTTCTCATAGTCACTATTAGTATTTGGAGAGTCACACAAACAATAAATACACATGTAAATGCTTAAATACACATTTTATATTTGGTGTGAAATCTGTTACAGTCACTAACTGGCTGTTAAAGACTCTGTGCCTCCTTCTTGCTCAGTTTGGGGGCTTTTTTACCTTCAGTCTGGTCTTTGCATCTTAGCTCAGTTGACAGACATTGTGACTCAAACATCTTCCACTGTTTGGTCACAAAACTCGTCACAGTTTCCTTGTCTGTTTTAGGTCATTGTTAATTGAAAACCAGAACATTAACCTCATAGTCACTGTTTGGTTTCAGAGCCAAAACTATGAAAAATGTCCCTTCCTGATTGGACGACACCACATGCTGACACCCTCTTTACTCATCATATATTTTGCATAGTTGTCTTGTAATTATTGATAGATTCAGATAAATATTCATCTTCATTCAAACGAGCAGGTGTTCCCGTCCACTTAGACTCAATATAATGAACTCAGAGTAAACAGGCTGCAGCTTCAGAGAATCTCCTTCACTGAAGACATCCTCACCACCTGGTGCCTCAGACGACGACTCCTGCCTGGACCACAGCAGGTTAACCAACCAACCAACCAACCAACCAACCAACCAAGTGCTCATCAGACAAGCAAAAATAAGGTAAGTGTCCTCATTTGGAAAAAATATATTAGAGGTGATTGGCAAAGCATCAGCTTATGGCAAATAATACATTTACTTAACCCATTAATATCCACAGTAGAATTGTACAATTCATTTTACAGCACAAATACCAGCTGAGATCTGCACAAATTGATTGAAATTTTTGATTGAGTTTTTCTTTTTGGTAACATTTTTCTTAACATCCTCTTTTTTTACTTATTAGTCAAAGGGGTTATTTGTTTTTTGTTATTTTTCATGACAACACCTCAAACAAATTTCAGATTTTCATCATTTTTGAGAGACATATTCTGGATTCTTACAATATAAATTCAAAAAGAAAAATGATAATCTGCAGCTCTCTCTTGGTCTAGTATTTACATTGTGCAGACCTTAGAGGTATTTCTTTAGAGTTTTCCTATTAAAGTTTCAATGTAAATTGAATGTCTCTTTATGTGACTATAACAACTAAATATATATGATCCAGAAATAACTAAAACTCAAAAACCACCAGGTTTTACATCAAATGCTTGGTACGATTGGATTAAAAACAACCTGAGTTTAAATAATGTGTATTTTGATCCTGTGTAAATCTGATATTTAGCATGCCAAATGAATGTAAAATAATAATAATTATAGTAATTATTATTATGATTATAATTATGCTACTAAAGCAAAAATATTAGGTACAGAGAGGAAGGCTGACGTAACTTTTCTGTTTTTCTTCACCAGGGAATCATGAAGATTCAATTTGCCTGTTTGCTGCTGGTGCTGCTCTCTGCTGCTGTGCACTCTCAAACCTTTGAGGAATTCAAACAAAAACATGTCTATGAGTGGAAGGATAGTGATAACTGTGATGATGTGATGAAAGTCAGGATGCCTGATGAAAATAAAGATTGCAAGTATGAAAATACATTCATCACTACAGATATTAAAAAAGTTGAAAACCTTTGTAAAGGTGTCAAAAATGAAATGAAGAATAGTCCAGGTTTCTCTCTTGTTTGCTGTCAAAGGAGTCAGATGACTCCTTGTAAATATAAACGTATGGAACCACCCAAGCCAATTCAAATCAAATGTGAAAATGGACTCCCAGTGCACATTGAAAATGAGCATTGAAGCTGTTGTGTTGTCTACTTCACTAATTGCTAAACAAAGTTAAATGTGATGTTAATCATTGGATATTGTTTTAAGACTCAAGTCTCCTCTGGTTGCTGGTAGTATTGCTTATAATAACCAATATGATGATGATATGATATTGTGAGAATTTGAAAAAATGGCATCAAATAAAATAAACTCACTTTATCCAAGTTGCTGCTGCTTTCTTCACTTTTTTATTTTCTGTAGTCTAAATGTAAAATAAGTAAGGGAAAGTCATATACTTTAAATTAACATGTATAATACTGCACTGTGAATATGAAAAAATATTATATAAATATAGCATATATTTCTATTTAATGTATTGTTCTGCAAATCATCAAAATTAATTTGATAATTCTTGAAAAGAGCGACATGCTCTGTATGGATTGTACTGTGTCTCCAGTTGGGTTTTGGTGAGTCAGTTGGACAAAAATCTAAAGTACGTTTTGTGACAAAAAGTGGATTCAGTTTTAGGCTATTTTTTATCCTGCCAAGGTTAGTGTGTCCCACAGTAATATCAGCAAAAGATAGGTTTCCAATTTTTAAAAGACATGACAGACAAGGATAAATGGAGCCATGATTAATGTATTATTGAAACGATAAGAATGCAAAAAGAACACAGTAAAATGTTTTACTATCTCAACACACACATTGTGGAGTCACGAGCATTATGTTCTTCAAAGTTGTATTTCAGAAAACTTTTAATGTGAAAGGCTGAAGCTCTGCTCATGATCCACCTCCAAAGCTGTGTATTAAGTATTAGCAGGTCTATGCTGCTCTCTGCTGGACAACATGAAGACAGAATACACTAATTCACTTGGGGATTTAGAAAATGTCACAATTTCACAATTAAAAAAAAAAAACAGTCACTAAAGTAAAAAAAAAAAAAAGAAATAATTTTTAACAGAAGTATTTGATTATGACTTCAATCTTAAGATACGTTTATGCAGCTCAGAATGTGAATTATACAGAAGTTGTACCGTCTGAATGAGTCAGAGGCAACAAGGTTTTTCACACACTGTTGAACCTGTCATACTGCAATGACACGAATGTTGAAATTTACAAAAAAGTGTTCAGTGTTTTACACACAAAAAAACTATGTTGTGGCATTTGGTCATTTACCAACATGAATTTGAGACCATCTCTGTGGAGTTCAGTCGCTGCAAATACACAAATAGATAAAAGATAACAGTGTGGAGCAGGAAACATAGGTGTACTATTGAGCCAGTTCATTCAGTGACATTAGTGTAGAGATTAGTGTATTAAACATTGTAAACATTGTGCTCAGTAGAAGGCTGATTAATATTTGACTAATGTTGATGGAACAGCTGCTGCGTTGACTCTGAGTTCATCTGTGTCTCTCATTTTAGTGAAATTTGTCATTTGTGATCTTGAAGAGTCAGAAAACAGAGCAGCCTGGTCTGGAAAATACAGTGTTTTCTAGAGGAGTTGATTCAACTTTATGATCAGTTAAATACAAACTGTTTTGAGTCACTTTGATCTGATTATTGTAAGATCATAAAAAATGCCTCAGTGACAGGGCGTTGTTCTTTACCAGGCTTGTTTGTCATGTTTGTTTGTAGAGGACTTTATAAAACTTATATTGCTTTAGGACTTGCTGTTGGTATATTCAGATGCTCATCTGCCTGTGACCTATCTCACTTCAGATACAACACCTGTATTGTAGCACTGTAAGGCTGCTGCTGAGGCCTTATGGTTCACACAGGTTGCACAGTATCTTGCTGAAAGGTTGCTGAGTTTTAAGGAGGTTTTAAGTTTGCAGTTGCAGTATCTGTGACTTAGACATCAGCACTTGGTGTTTTTCTCAGAAATGACCTTCATTGTCATCCATGACACAGTTTCTAAGAATAAGCTGTTGTAGATGAAGGAGAGGGACAGAAATGTTTCTGAGTATCCACAGCACACACTCCTAACAGTTAAGATGATGGGGAGTTGTTCATCACAGCTGCTTTGTCATAGAGGAACTTATATTGTCTTTGGATAAACTTCTGAATGACTTATCATGTTGCTAAAAAGAAAGAGGACTTGCAGTCAGTGTATTCAAATGCTCATTTGAATTAACAGACAGGTTAGATCGAGTTAAGCCAACGTGTTCTTCACTCAGTTAACTTGCATATCCTGATAACAGAGCTGCCTGGGACCTATCTCACCTCAGATACAATGTCTGTGTGTACTACGTAGTGCAGTGTTTTATCCTCCAAACTCTCACTGTGGAGCTCTGTTAAACTGTCCTCTGACAAAATAATCCTGAGTGGGGAAGAAATACATCTCAGACAAACAGAGATGATGAATGATGCTTTTTCATTGTCATATTTAGAGTTTAAAGTGAACTTTAAGGTCTATAGTTCATAATAGCTGCTGGTGCTGAGGTCTTGTGGTCCTCACAGGTTATAAAGTATCCTGCTCACAGTTTGCTGAGTTTTAAATTGAACATGTTTTGTATTTGTTTGTAGATTCTGTCTGCAGGTTCTGACCCAGAGACATCATCAGACTGAGTGAGTTGTGGTCATAATCATAATGATCCTAGTTTCACTTTGTTGGACTTTAAACAATCTGAATAATGTGCTAAAAATGCAGGAAGACCCTCGACCACAGGATGATGTGGGGTCAGACCGGCACAGACCAGGACCACTTGATGGGTCTGACTTGATGCCTCTGTTTGTCATGAGTGGACCAGGCCGTACCAGGCCATACCAGGCCAGTCCACACTCTGGTACAGGCCGGTCTAGTCGACTCCGAGTTGTACCAGAGGAGTCAGCTGTTAGAAGATACCGGCTGTCGTCATGTCTGCCTTCTTGCCTGAAAGCTGAGGACACATCCTGAGAGTTTGAAGTAATTCACATCTCAATAATCTGATCAGGAGCAGTCACATGGATGCAGTTGTTTTTATTTTGCTTTCAAGTTCATACAGCTTAAAATAAAAGTTTCTTTTTTTTTTTTTCATTTTGAACACTTTATGGTTCCATACTTTATTCTCTTTAGGATATTCTGGTAAATAATTTGACTGTGTTCATTTTCTGCAGGCATTTGTGTGTTTCAGTGAGTTAGAATTGCTCTTCTATAAGATACTTTATCAAACTAAACAGACTGTGAAGTGAAAATGGTTGGAAGTTCCTCTTTAATGCCCCATAATTTAGTGTTTTACATGAAAGATACAACCTTTGCAAGGCGCTGAAAAGATTTTATTTGCTATTTACCAATGAAATATTGTTTCTAAAAAGAGAGAGGAATTGCAGTCTGTATATTCAAATGCTCATTTGAATTAACAGGCAGTTTCGAGTCATTAGAGCTAAACCAACGTGTTCTTGGCTCAGTTAACTTTCATATCTTGGCCTGTGACCTATCTCACTTCAAATACGATACCTCAGAGTACTCTTCATTCAAATCAGTGCAGTGTTTTATCCTCCAGGTATCAAACTCTGTCTGAATAAGATGTAAAGCAGTTTCACTGTGGAGCTCCTTACATGGTTACACAGTTGTATAAAGGCTGTTACGCTGTCCTCTGACAACATACAGAGCTTAAGTTGTACTTTAAGGTGTAAACAGCTCATAGTAGTGTAATCCTGCTGCTGAGGCCTTGTGATTCTCACAGGTTAAAAATATCCTGCTGACTGTTTGATTATTAATAAAGCATCATATACTGAACACAGAAAACCCACAGTCATAATAGACATGGTGCACTGAGAAAGTTCTTTTTATTTTGCTGACTCTGTACCTGTTCACATTAGACTGAAATAACACAGTGACCACAGGTTTAACATGCTGCCTTTCAGCTTTAAGTCACATCCACATCACATTATACCTTAATGAAATATTCCACTACTAAAGACACATACAGATGATAACAGGCCCCAACTATTCACTGTCTTAGAAGGAGTGGGACAGAAATGTTTCCTCTGAACATCCACAGCTCACGTCTCAACAGTTACAGTCACTAATTGTCATTTTTTGCTGCTCATGGCAGCTGCTGTAGGTTTAAGGTCAGGGACAGATCATTGTAGTTAACTGCTGGTGTTTGATGAAAGTCAGACGTGCTTTACACTCATCACTACATACAAGGCACACTGTGCTTTGAATGTTGGCATCAGACATAAATGTAACTGCTATGATCCTGGGGTTGTTGTCCTGGTTTTTGGATTTGATTTGAAACAAAGACTAAAAGGTTAAACTTGTGTTTGCATCCACTTCAATTGAATTGTTGCCCTTTTATACACAGCCACTATTTTTACAGTAGAAAAACTAATTGAACAAATGATGATAATCTTAAATAATGTTGACATATTTAATATTTAGTGTTAAATACTTTGAACTGTGCAGCCACAACAATGAAGAATTCATCACTGTCCAGATGTGGGCGGCACCATACGTGGTGTGATCTTGATTCTGTGAACCTGCCTGACGTGTTTATTTTGCATGATCCACTTAGATATCTCACATTCAGAATTATTTCAAGCTGATTTCTGTTCAGATAAATATTCATCTTCATTCAAACGAGCAGGCGTTCCCGTCCACCTGGACACAATATAATGAACTCAGAGTAAACAGGCTGCAGCTTCAGAGAATCTCCTTCACTGAAGACATCCTCACCACCTGGAGCCTCAGACGACGACTCCTGCCTGGACCACAGCGAGTGAATCAGACGACCTTCTACAAGGTAAGAAGCCTTTATTGAGAAATTTGTTTTACGTATTATTAACTGCTTGGTGGTTTGAATTCTCCACACTGAGCCTCAGTCAGATATGTGTCATCAAATTAGCTGAATGAATGAAAACCAGTCAGTTTTTGTTATTTGAGCTGGAGTCAAATAAAACCTGGAACATGGACAGTGAGGAGAAGCTGATCTCTTCTGTCTCAACTTTTCTGATAGGATTTACATTTACAGCTAATTGTTAGACTCATAAAGAAAAGCTCTGCTCTTTCAAAGACCATATTGTTTAAGTCACTGCAAATGTTACTGCTGTTACTTTTGTTGCTATCTTTTTAAACAGAACAGTTTTCTTCTGTTTTTCTTCTCACCAGTGAATCATGAAGATCCAGTTTGCCTGTTTCCTGCTGGTGCTGTTCTCTGCCTCTGTGCTCGCTCAGGATTTCAATCAGGAGCATGTCATTGGGGCAGGAGATCCGCAAGATTGTACAGAGTTATTGAACGGCAGGGGGCTTGCTAAGAAAGGGAACATATGCAAGCACTCAACTACCTTCATTGTGGATGGCAACCCGTCAGTCAACAATGTCTGTGCAGGGAGCGTTGGGAAAACAAAAAGTAAAGAAAAGTTTGCAATTCTTGACTGTACACTTAAAGCAAATACTAACTGCGCCTACACCACTGTACCTCGCAAAGCATACATTATACTTGACTGTAAAGATAATCAACCTGTGAAATTTATCGGTGCAGAGAGGCCTGCGTAAGCATCTGCTATGACGTAAAAATCTAAAGTGTGATGTTAATCCTGGTTCACATCTTAATGGTGCTGTGGATGCTCTTCAAGATTCATCTTCTGTTTGCTTGATAAAATAATGATAATAGTAATATTAATAATGATAATGATAAAGGAATGGTCTTCACTCAGTTACCTTGCATGTCTTTGCTGTACCCAGCTTGTCTTCATTCAAACAAGCAGCTTTCCTTTTCTGCCACACTCAGAGAATAAACTCACTGTAACCGACTTTATGTCTCAGAGAATTTCTTTCATTTAAAACTTTAAATGTCATGGGTCTACATGAGCATGTTTATATATTGTGAACGGGAAATTATTTCCACACTGGGTTTTCAAAGATAAAGACGTTAAAGTTTCCATGTCTTAGAGAGCAGGTAAAGTGAGCACATTTATAACTAAACTGTGAAGCAAGTAGTGGTGCTTAAAACAGGCATCCAGTTCACTGTCAAACTCAAACTCAACTTGACAAAAACAAGCAGTCGAACGGTGTATAAAAATCATGTTCCACCCTATTGAAAGCTTTATTTAAATCCAAACTTTAAAAAATTCCTCCCTCATCCTCTCTATTCATATGCCCCACCACGTCTCTAACCGAACAAATAATGTCTATGTCTAAAATAAAGTAGGTCCAGTGCGTTTCTTGTAAACACACAATGTCCGAATTTAAACCAACAAAAACCTGCTCTGCTTTCCTTATGTCTCTAAGTCCGTTGCAGTTTAAAGAGGAAATCATAATTTGAGCGTTCATCGTGCACAATCTGTTTTTTCTGCACTGCGATCGGGCGTCTTGTAAACATACTGTGTGTGTTGTGAATGGGTAGAATAGCAGCGACATCTTGTCGTGGTCAAAGATGCGGTCAGTAAGGGAGCACAGCTTGAGGATGCAGTGGCCTTTTGGTCCCTTTGTGGTTATGTATTTCTGTGTCTTTTGTGTGTGTGTGCATGTGTATGCGTAAATGCAAATGTGTGTATGTATGTGTCCATGTGATTAACTTAACCAGGGTTGCCAGCGTGCAGAGTGAACCAGGCCCTGATGTCATCAAGCTTTTAAATTTGCAGCGACTACTCTCCAGCTATGTCGTTTATGTAGCTTTGCATTGCTGTCCAGACTGCTGCACTCGGCTTTGTAATCTAGAAACAAAGGGACAGACAGCTATCATGGAAATATTAATTTGGTAAATCAGTTTGTTTTTCCACAGAAACTGTAGCTACATCCAATCATGATGGAAAAACCCAGAAAATTATGGCTAAACGACCTTCCACCACTGACTAGTTCAGTGTACATTTTAAAGCAGTTCTAGATTCTGGCTTCAGATAGATCAACCAGTCTGTAGTGTTTCTGCAGCTGACAGCTTTCATTGTGCAATCATTCTGTTCAACTGTATATCCTATTAACGCTACAGTTCTACATTGTATATTGTGCTGCTCATTGACTCAGCAGATTATTTGTGACCAAAGACTGTATATTCATCTTGTGTTTCAGTGGTGTCCAAAGTTATATCAGCTAAAAATAGCAGTTCAGAAAACACATGTAACATTTACAAAAGACACGTGTCCTGATGTTGCAGCGCTGGTCACGTTGGTCTGTTTGTGTCTTTGATGTTGTCTTATATTCCAACCTGTGGAGCAGAAACACTCTTTTTTTTATCGCAACTGTGACGAAGCGACGCAGTAGATATATCTGGATTTCTAATATTCTAACATATATAACTATTTGTTAGGATTACACATATTTTTGTATCTGCCCTGTTTGTTAAAGGCCGGAACGATACATCACATTCAAACATACTTATTACGATATCTAATAATAACGATCACGTTGAAGCAGATGTGCCATAATTCACACCAATGCACTGTGAGTGTTTTGTTATTAGCTGCTTCTCTGTGTTTAACATTCTTTCTTTTGATCGTTTGTGTCACAGTTTGTGAAAATATTGTAATCATTTGGTCACATAGAGATTGCGTACTGATTAAAACAGGGGCAATTTATGCGGGGGCAATAGAAATCCAATGTCTTACACTGTTGAAGTTTTGCTGGTGAAAAGTTTATTAGAATGAGTTTTTCGGGCTTCCACCTCACACACCAAACAGGTGTGTGTTCCTCAGTCTGAAAACACTGAATTATTAAAGTCAGCAGCAGTTTGACTGTTTGAATCTCAGCTCAGACCTTAGTATTTAATGAATGTGAGCTAAATGAGTTGTGATTATTCTGCACATTTCTTCAGTGATTAGTTGATTAAAAAATAATGATATTGCAGTTAATATAATTAATTTCTTATTTGTTGGTTCTTCAGGAGGTGAGGACAATAAACAACCATCACCAATAAACAAGAGGCCAGAAGATCCACGACAGGTAATCTACCAACAACGTCGTAGTCGTATCCAGGTGGACGAGTTTCGGCACAGAGACGAGACGGGACTCGGCTCCCGCCGCTGTCACAGAGAGGTATGTTTTTCTCAGTGTAGGAACCAATGAAACACACCAAGTATGCAACAAGACAAATAATGTGTTTTTGAAAAAAAGACAAAAAACGTGCATCAAAAATGGTCATAGTGTAGCAAGGCATGAAAACCGCTCCAAAAATATCTTAGTATAGTAATTCATGAAAAACACTCAAAAATGCCATAGTGTAGTAAGAATAGAATAGAATAGAACGCCCTTTATTGTCATTATACTAAAAGTACAATGAGATCGAAGAGATCCTCCTTAACAGTGCAAACATAAAAATATACAGAAACAAAAAAAAATATATAGAAAAGATATACAAAAACAGTGCAACTCTATATACAATGAGGTATAGGTGTGAGTGTGAATATATCGCACAGGTGTGTTGTATTGCACAGGACGGCATATCATAGTATAATAAGGCATCATAAAACGCTCCAAAAATGTCACAGTATAACTTTTGAGTCTGTTTTCAAATTAATATCATAAAAGTGATTTTGTAATGCAGAAATGCCAAATAAAATGTAAAATTGAGGTTGAAAACCCTAAACCTAACCTCTGGCTAATAATATTCACTTTGATACAATATTAAACACAGCGTCAAAATATTCTTTAGAAGTATTTATTTGAGTAACATAATCCTTTATCAGTCACAACAACAAAAATAGAAAAGGGCATTATATATACAAGACAAGATGTAACAATATGAACAGTATAAACAGGACTGTGTACACAGTGATAGATTGGATTTGAGTACTGATATTGCACTGTTTGAAAAAAGAAGTGAGATACAAGTCAAAGTAATCTGTTACTAGATGTAGTTTGAAACAGTAAAAGTTAAATGTAAATTAAGAAGTAATATGTAATTAGAAAAATAGTATGTAATGGTAAAAGTAATTAATTTTAGAGGTAACAACAAAAACTGTCAGTACAATAAGGCCTAAAAATATTTAGTTAAATGTTCAGTTTCAGCTGTAATGTTGAATATTTTTCTGTGTTTTCATGGTTAAACTGTTGATGAGGAACAGGTAGTAGTGTATTGATCATTTTCCTTTGTATGTTTCCTCCAGGTGTCTCCACTTTGTCCATGATCGCAGAGAGTCTTCGTACAATGAAGAAGATCTTTGAGACCAGGACACAGGCCTCCAGGTAAGTCAAACACAGAGCACTGTATATCAGGAAAGTGAAGAATCAGATGCAAGTCAAACTAATCCATTACTAGATGTAGTTTGCAACAGTAAAAGTTAAATGTAAATTTAGAAGTAATTTGTAATATAAAAGCAATGCAGAAGTAATAGTAATCCAAAATAGAAATAAGTCACTTTATAGTACCGTTAAGTTTTAAAACCTGTCAGTCTAGTAAGAAGTCAGTAAATGTAGCAGTAAAGTGTCAAAACCTGTTAAAAACTGTCACAAACTGTCAGTCTAGTCATAGTATAGTAAGGGGTCAAAAATAGTCAAAAAAGGTCATAGTATAGTGAGGCATAAAAAACCACCAAAATAAGTCTCATAGTATAGTAAGGCTTGAAAAATGCTCAAAAAAATGTCATAGTATAGTAAGGCATCAACAACAAACAACTTACAAAATGTCATAGTATAACTTTTGAGTCTATTTTCAAATTAATATCACAAAAGTGATCTTGTAATGCAGAAATGCCAAATATTCTCTACTTGCAGCTTGCAAATAAAATGTAAAATTGAGGTTGAAAACCCTAAACCTAACCTCTCTGAATAAGATGTAAAGCAGTTTCACTGTGGGGCTTACGTGGTCACTCAGTTACATAATGGCTGTAGCACTGTAAGGCTGCTGCTGAGGCCTTGTGGTTCCCACAGGTTGCGCAGTATCTTGCTATCTAGCCAAGCAAGAAAAAAGGTAAATAATCTTTTTTCTCTTTAGTTAAGACAGGAAGATGAAAAAGAGTTACACAGGAAAGGAGAAAATGCAGTGAGCTACATGATGTGTGCAGGACATGGACAGTGAGGATAAACTATTACTGCATGTTGTGAAGAAAGGTTGAGATCTACCCACTCCCGGAGCCAAAAGAAAGGATCTAATGCTAGATTCTCCCCATGGTTGTAAGATGCACAGTTTTTAATGAATCATATAGAAATTAATCAATATAAATGTGAGCATTATAATCATTGTACTATGCGTGTGTAAATGAAATACATAAAAAATCATACGACACTGTGATTAAGCAAGTATGCGACACGAGTGGAAAGTACCAGAGAGCATGTCCATTCTTAGAAAAAGGGAGGTTATGTCAAAAATCATTTCTCATAGTCATTGCCACACTGCAGTCAGACACTTAGAGTATTAAATGAGTATTTAATGCACCTCAAATACACCTGTATAAATGCTCAAATACATGTTTTATGTTTAGTGTGAAATCTTTTAGTCAGACTGAAGTCTGTGTGTGTGTATGTGAGAGAGAGAGAGAAAAACTGTAACCACACTGACTCTCCCTGATACATTCATAAATATCTCTCTTAATGTTCATGGTGAACAGCTGCTGCATTGCCTCAGAGGTCATCTGTGGTGCCAGAGGTCTGAGGGTAGAGCATGTAAAACCTCCTAATTTGTGTTGTTTGGCTAAACAAATAAAACTGACTTTACCGTTCCTTCATGAAGAGTCTGCAAACAGACCAGTCTTGGCTTCTTAGTAAAGCTGATTCAACTTTATGATCAAATAAATGCAAAATGTTTTGAGTCTTGCTGACAGGTTGCTGAGTTTTGAGGAATATGTTTTGAATTAGTTTGTGGTTGCAGTATCTGCGACATAGACATCAGCACTTGGTATTTTTCTCAGAAATGACCTTCATTGTCATCCATGACACAGTTTATAAGAATAACCTGTTTTTCTGAAAATCCACAGCACACATTCCTGTGCAATATCTGTGCATGGCAGCTGCATGTTTAAGATAAGGGAGAGATGATGGTCATTGATAATTAACAACAACTCATCACTGTCAAGATATAAGCGGTTCTGAAAACTAGTCTAATGTTTGATTATATTTTGCATAGTCACCTAAACTGCGTAAACGAGCAGGCGTTCCCGTCCACCTGGACTCAATATAATGAACTCAGAGTAAACAGGCTGCAGCTTCAGAGAATCTCCTTCACTGAAGACATCCTCACCACCTGGAGCCTCAGACGACGACTCCTGCCTGGACCACAGAGTGAATCAGACGACCAACCACTCATCAGCCAAACAAGAAAAAAGGTAAATAATCTTTTTTCTCTTTAGTTAAGACAGGAAGATGAAAAAGAGTTACACAGGAAAGGAGAAAATGCAGTGAGCTACACGATGTGTACAGGACATGGACAGTGAGGATAAACTATTACTGCATGTGCCACCAGGAATTATTACAAGACAGAGCAACACAGTAACTTTAAACACACTGAGCCCATAAAGCTTTTGAGATTGAGATAGTTGAGTTACATTTGAGCCTAGATTTATAGCAAATGATTATACAGTTATACAGGGTATGGAGGAACAGGCTGCTCTTTCAGAATCTACAAAAACAATACAACAGTATAAACTGTGCCGCTGTAAAGTCCAAATGAGAACGAGTTTCTTCTTTTTTTCACCAGTAAACCATGAAGATTCAACTTGCCTGTTTGCTGCTGGTGCTGCTCTCTGCCACAGAGCTCTGCAAGGCTCTGGACTTCTATCAGAAGCATGTTGTCTACCGAATGGACCCTGAAGAGTGTGATGACAAAATGGAGAGAATCAATAAAAACACTGGTGGACAGAAGCCCATAAATACCTTCTTGCTGATCACTAGAGATGAAGCAGACAAAATCTGTGCCAACAACGTTGATAAACTTGTACCTATAGGTAGTAATCAGTTCGAGATGATTGATTGTATATATGAAAATGGTAGCTACAGAGGTTCATATGTGAAAGGAATGAAAAAAATCAAATGTCAAGGTAAAAAGCCTGTGCACCTGGAGCAGAAATAGACTTCTGGTTGAGGCAGTGGTTGATTTACAAGTTATTTTCTGTTGTGTTAAATAATACAGAGCATGTTCTCAAAGTATGGAAAAAAATTTCAACCTGAGCTGTACTTTTATTTAACATTTGAGGATTTCATGTAAGAAACTTCCTCCTGTTGTAATCTGGTTCCAATGTAAAAATACACAACATTATTGTAATACAACCTGCAACAAAAGCATTTACAAGAATTTAAAAGAAAATAAAAAAAATTTAATCATGAAATTTAACGTTCATTCATTCATTCATTCATTCGTTCATTCATTCATTGTCTAAACCACTAATCTGTTAAGGGTTGCGGGGAGGGGGACTGGAGCCTATCCCAGCTGACAGTGGGTGAGAGGCAGGGTACACCCTGGATAGATCGCCAGCCCATCACAAGGCCAATTTATTGTCCATGTCACATTAAAATCAAATTACACACGACACAAAAAATAATGTGCAGGTGAGTTGCCCAGCAGAGGGCAGCAGAGACCTGCCAATACTGAATCAGCCCAAAGCAGAAAGATCAACATTTTACTGACACATTAGGCCTCTCACAGTCGTCATAAATCATAAATCAACCATGAGGTTACACCAGTAATTTACATTATATAATGTTTTTATAATGTACAGTCAATAGATAGAGTTTATGATTGACACACAGGAAACTGTTTTAATGTGAAAGGCTGAAGCTCTGCTCATGATCCACCTCCAAAGCTGTGTATTAAGTACTGGCAGGTCTATGCTGCTCTCTGCTGGACAACATGAAGACAGAATACACTAAAATAAAAAAACTAAAACTAAAACCTTTCATAATCTAACTTTTAACAGAAGTATTTGATTATGACTCAGTAACTGCAAACACAGATCATAACACATACAACATGTGTAATGTATTTAACTTTATTTGTTGTTAGACTTTTTGTAGGCGTTTCAAATCTTCCATGGCAGACATGTTTATTAAGCTCAGAATGTGAATTATACAGAAAGTGTACTGTCTGAATGAATGAGTATTTTCAGATACTGTTGAAGCTGTCACACAGCAGTGACAGAAGTGTAGCTGTAGCAAATACACAAATAGATAAATAATGACAGTGTGGAGCAGGAAAAGAGGATCAGTGGTTGCTCTCTTCATTTTCCAGTAGGTGTACCACTGAGACAGTTTGTTCAACGACAGGTCACTGACAGACATGTTAGCGTGGGACCATTATTATTACTGTCTGTGTGTCTTCAGTGAGAGAGGCCTCCTACCTACAGTGTTAGATGTCAAGTTTAATGGGTCACTGCAACTGTCTAATGAAAATTACAGAGCAGAGAGTCAACTACAAAACATTCATTTTTATACCTGCAACATTTGGCAAGAATCTATCTCCTCTGTCTTTATAGTTTTCTTGAAAGTGATTTTTGAGCAAAACTCTGACAGTATAAAGCTCAGTTAGTTGGATTAGTGTATTAAACATTGTGTGTGTTCAGTAGAGGGCCCTGATGCACTGATTAATATTTGACTAATGTTGATGGAACAGCTGCTGCGTTGACTCTAAGGTTCATCTGTTATTCTCTCATTTGGTAATTTGTCATTTAGCAGTCTTGAAGAGTCAGAAAAACAGAGCAGCTGGTCTGATACAGTGTTTCTAGAGGTTGATTCAACTTTGATCAGTTAAATACAAACTGTTTTGAGTCGCTTTGATCTGATTAGTGTAAGATCATAAAAAATGCCTCAGTGACAGGGCGTTGTTCTTTACCAGGCTTGTTTGTCATGTTTGTTTGTAGAGGACTTTATAAAACTTATATTGCTTTAGGACTTGCTGTTGGTATATTCAGATGCTCATCTGCCTGTGACCTATCTCACTTCAGATACAACACCTGTATTGTAGCACTGTAAGGCTGCTGCTGAGGCCTTATGGTTCACACAGGTTGCACAGTATCTTGCTGAAAGGTTGCTGAGTTTTATGGAGGTTTTAAGTTTGCAGTTGCAGTATCTGTGACTTAGACATCAGCACTTGGTGTTTTTCTCAGAAATGACCTTCATTGTCATCCATGACACAGTTTCTAAGAATAAGCTGTTGTAGATGAAGGAGAGGGACAGAAATGTTTCTGAGTATCCACAGCACACACTCCTAACAGTTAAGATGATGGGGAGTTGTTCATCACAGCTGCTTTGTCATAGAGGAACTTATATTGTCTTTGGATAAACTTCTGAATGACTTATCATGTTGCTAAAAAGAAAGAGGACTTGCAGTCAGTGTATTCAAATGCTCATTTGAATTAACAGACAGGTTAGATCGAGTTAAGCCAACGTGTTCTTCACTCAGTTAACTTGCATATCCTGATAACAGAGCTGCCTGGGACCTATCTCACCTCAGATACAATGTCTGTGTGTACTACGTAGTGCAGTGTTTTATCCTCCAAACTCTCACTGTGGAGCTCTGTTAAACTGTCCTCTGACAAAATAATCCTGAGTGGGGAAGAAATACATCTCAGACAAACAGAGATGATGAATGATGCTTTTTCATTGTCATATTTAGAGTTTAAAGTGAACTTTAAGGTCTATAGTTCATAATAGCTGCTGGTGCTGAGGTCTTGTGGTCCTCACAGGTTATAAAGTATCCTGCTCACAGTTTGCTGAGTTTTAAATTGAACATGTTTTGTATTTGTTTGTAGATTCTGTCTGCAGGTTCTGACCCAGAGACATCATCAGACTGAGTGAGTTGTGGTCATAATCATAATGATCCTAGTTTCACTTTGTTGGACTTTAAACAATCTGAATAATGTGCTAAAAATGCAGGAAGACCCTCGACCACAGGATGATGTGGGGTCAGACCGGCACAGACCAGGACCACTTGATGGGTCTGACTTGATGCCTCTGTTTGTCATGAGTGGACCAGGCCGTACCAGGCCATACCAGGCCAGTCCACACTCTGGTACAGGCCGGTCTAGTCGACTCCGAGTTGTACCAGAGGAGTCAGCTGTTAGAAGATACCGGCTGTCGTCATGTCTGCCTTCTTGCCTGAAAGCTGAGGACACATCCTGAGAGTTTGAAGTAATTCACATCTCAATAATCTGATCAGGAGCAGTCACATGGATGCAGTTGTTTTTATTTTGCCTTCAAGTTTATACAGCTTAAAATAAAAGTATCATGATGCTCACCTGGCAGTCAGGAACTTAGATGTCAGTATTGTGGAGATATTTGACGTCCTGTCGTTTTATCTTTTTGTTTAATACTAGTACTGGTGAAATTATCATTTATATTACTGCCTGCAGTAGAGTATCACTGTGAGAATCACCCATAATGCTACAATCATTTTAAACCCAAATAATAAAAAAATTAAAAAATCCAAACCCCTGGAACACACACCATGCAGCAGGCATGCATAAAACTTCTTCTGAAATTCTAGTTACTGAAAGAGTAATTCCAGAGGAATATTGTATTTGAATATACAGAAAATTGAGCAACTGTAAATTTCCCGCAAGTGGGATAAATAAAGTCTATCTTATCTAACTGTTAAAATTACATGTTGGTGAACCTCTCTTAAAAAACTTGCATATCTTCTGTTTGTGAGCTTTATCTGTTGAATTCTCAATAAACTGTAAAGCAGTTTCACCATTAAGTATATCCAGATACTGTGGAGCTGCACTGGATGCAGGCATGTTCATAGTTCATTGAAAGTACTGGAATACATACCTATTTTTCATAGTCTACTCTCATATTTTTCATAGGAAGTTGGAGACAGATTTTTGTTTAGATAGGATACCTGAATATTCATCCTCATTCAAATTGTTGTAGAGAATCTGATAGTGCACACCCACTGGCACCCTCTATATAAACTCACCATAACCAAGTGGCTGCTTCAGAGAATTCTCTCCACTGAAGACATATTCAGCAACTGTTGCAGTGACTCAGTTGACCAGCTACTTCCTGGGCCACAGCGGTTGAACCAACCAACCAACACAAACCAACCAACCAACCACTCATCAGCCAAGCTAGAAATAAGGTAAGGGACCTTATCTGAAAAAAGTACAATCAGTACAAAAGCTGTTTGACTCAGATTGAGTAGTGCCTTTATTATGTACAAATAATCCCAGAAAATACAACATGGAAAATGAGTCACTTATGCAAAATTTGGTTATTTAAAAATGTCGAAAAGCTTTGTTTATATGCAGAAGTTCTTGTAGGTAAGGTGATTGGATTTTTGTAATGTCTCAAGAACAGTGATAAAGTATGTTTAATCACACAACCAGTTTTTGGAGTTAGCCAAAATAGTGACTTTCCTCTTGTCAGGCTAGTGAAGAAAATATTGATTTTAGTTCCACTCCAATGAAAACTGTTCAGCTTCCCCAATGCTACTCAGGGTGGTGACCATCTCTCCAGCTACATGATTTTGGGGAATTAATCATTAAATTAATATTTTGAAGCCATTCTGTAATTGATGTATCATGTGCTCCTGCTAGAACATTAGTGAAAGCTAAGGCAGGGAAAGATTTTTAAGAACAGATCTTTGTGACTAAATATTTAAGTTTTTGATTGCAGTATTTTTGTGACTAAACTGAAAAGCTGTTTTTACAATATGATATTACAGTGTTATCAAACTGTCTTAAATGTTACATTTATATAGGTGAAATCAAATAAAACCCTAACCCCACTGTGTTCTTGCTTTGTCTCACATGTGCCCCATATTTTGATTATTGATAAGAGTAATTTAATTATTTGTTCCTAGTGCAGTTTTAACTTTGACTCTAAAGAACTCTACATTTTTAATCATAGTGTTGTTTTGCCTAAGGAATGCTTAATTTTATCCTGTGACATAACATTTATAATGATGTTGGCATTCAGGAGCCAAAGTATGTACACACACAAAGAAATGTCTGCACTTACTGTATGCTACACCATGATATTCTTGATTGTAAAAACTGTGTTTCAATTTTTCTTTCTTTGACCAGGAAATCATGAATGTCCAGTTCCAGGTTGCATGTTTGCTGCTAGTACTGCTGTCTGCCGCTGAGTCCCATGATACAGGATATGAAAAGTTTGTGAGACAGCATATCATTGATAAAATGACTGCAGAAGAGTGTAACAAAGTGATTGAAGATCGAGAAATATTACACAATGATGGGATTTGTAAAAAGAACACCTTCATTATTGACACAATTGACAATGTCAAAAAAATCTGTAAAGATGGTACACAACGTAATGGAAATATATGGGAAAGCACTACAGTGTTTGATATTATTCTCTGTGAGTGTAAAGGAGAGAAACCTCCCTGTAAATGCACTGGTAAAAAAGATAAAATCAAAATTCAAGTTGCTTGTCAGGAAAATAAACCTGTGCATTATCAGCCTCCCACTTCAACTGCCTCTATGATTGGTTAAACAGCTGCAATTTACAGTAATGTTGCTTGTTAAACACAATTATCTCAAGTGTGATGCTGATCCTTGTTTAGTGTATGCTTTGTGTATGCATTTATGATTGATATACTTTTTGGTCACTCAAATAATTAAATGCCAATAGTTAAGTAATAATTAAGGAGTTTGCATATATTGCTTATTGGAAAAACCTTCTTCCATTTGGAGTGTATTCATGTCCAGGTATTGGGATAGACAAGCAAGAATAAACTGAATATAATCAATGCTGCCTCAGAGTATTTCTTTCCATTGCAACAGTATTTTTTGGGTCTGCTTGACCATGTTTGACACTCTGTCATTTTCCTCAAGGTTGTGAAACCCTTGAGAAAACTGAAAAAATAGCTGTTTGCTCTGTTACTGTAATTCACTGTATTACTGAGAATATTGTATGTATATACAGGTGAGGGGTGGCACAGTGGTGCAGTGGTTAGCACTGTCACCTCACAGCAACAAGGTGGAGTTTTCATGTTCTCCCTGTGCCTGTTTTGGTTCTCTCCAGGTACTCCGGCTTCCTCCCAAAGTCCAAAGACATGCAAGTAAGATTAATCCCCCACCCCCACCCGCACACACACACACAATCAAGTGAAGGTACAACAACCACAAAACCATGGAATTTTACAGCTGGTAAGAGAGAGGAAGTGAATCACTAATGTAATTATTTCTGCTCTAGGTCTACCTCTGTGACAAATTAAAGGAAAAACCAACATAAGTAAGATCTCAGTAAGATGTTGGGATGCACCTTGGCACTGATTCCACAAGTCTCTGGAGCCTACTGGAGAGATTCCTTTAAAAGATATTCCCTCATTTGGTGTTTTGATGATGGTGGTGGAGAGTGCTGTAGGTTCAATGTCCTGTTCTGTTGAGACTCTTAAACTAATCAATAATGTATAATGTGTACAAATAAGTCATCTGGATCATCAACTACTTTAAGATGTTTATATATTGCACACAAAAGTGTTAGGAAAGTTAAGACAAACGAACATAGAAATATGTTGAAACCCCCCCTCTGTTCTCTACCTGACTTGGTACAGTCCACACTTCAACATAGATACTTAACAGTGTCCTAAACATCTTGACATTTGTAAGATGATACAACAACACATCTATTTTATGGTTATTTATTTATGACAGAATTGTGGAGGATTACATACATGTATTTTATTTTTATAAACAAATGTAAAATAAACAAATTTTCTTTGATAAAAGTAAAGTGTGATAAGATAATAACTGTGGATTCAGTAATGTACAGGTGTGTGGTGAAGGCCCCACCCTCAAGTCTATATGATGGCTCCTCCTCCTCTCCTCTCCTCCTGCTCCTCCTCCTCCTCCTCTCCTCTCCTCTCCTCCTCCTCCTGCAGGTTCACAGCAGTAGCAGAGCCTCCAGCAGGTGCGTCAGCACCTGAAGAAGCTTGAGGAGTTGGAGCAGAAGTTCACCTACGACAGCGACTCCATCACACAGAAGAAAGCTTTCCTGGAGGCCCGAGCTCTGGAGCTCCTCAACAACCTCTTCTCCAAGTAAGGAACCCCTTACACACAAGTTATTGATCGCCTTGTTACTGATTATTAAAATGTGTGTGTGTAGCTCTCTGGTTGTAGAGAGACAGCCCTGCACGCCCGCCCACCCACAGAGACCGCTGGTGCTTAAAACAGGCATCCAGGTCACTGTCAAACTCCAGTAAGAGACAAAAACAAGCAGCCGAACGGTGTATATTACCCATAATCGCCGGCTTCTGGAGCAGGAAGTGCCGTCACTGTAACAAACACACCAAACTCCATTCAGATTTTTTTAGATTTTCAGAGTTTCCTGGCTGGATATCAGAGATGAACGCTGGTTTTTAATGACTTCTAAGTGTTTTTAACTGATCTACAGTTCGGCGTTACTCTTATCTCAAAATTGTTTACACAGGCAGATATGTGAAGCTTAGTGTTTTAAAACAACGCACACAGGTTGTTAGGTTGTTAATTCCACCTGTAGTTTCCTGTTTTGTCTGTTGTGTCTATTTCTCATGTAAATGTCACTAAATCCAAAGATCAACTTCCTGTTTCAGTCGAGCATCTTGTTTTCTTTTCGCTCAGGTTCCTGGTGAAGCTGCAGGAGTCGAGGGCGTGTTTGACAAGTGAGCCTTTTCCTCAGGGATGTTACAGAGAAGAAAGGGTACGTGTCCAAACCATTTATACAAATTTGAAAATGATTTATTATAAAACACTCAGATTAGAACAGTGAGTGATTCAGTAGGAAAAACAGTCTTCTCATAATAAATGTTGAATAAATTATTGTTAACTTGTCCTGACTTATTGATCTGTCTAACATCAGGTTTCGGAAGTTCAACATTTTGGGAACAAACGCCAAAGTCATGAACGTGGAGGAGTCGAACGGCGGCCTGGCAGCAGAGTTCACTTTTCTTCAGGATCACAGTAATCCAGTGACAGCTGTCTGTACATCTGCAAACAGGAGATGATCACAGCTGATTCAGCACTTTTAATGAAAATGTGTAAACAAATATTCGCTGTAATTACTGCAGGGATTCAGGTGGTGCAGGTGGTGTTAAACTACCCCACCTCCTCTAAAAAAATCCAGTCCAAATGTAGCTGAGGTCAGGTTTAGACTGGATCTGTCACTTTATTTTTGTACATACATCAGTTTTTATTAAAAGTGAAATTTAAACTCCACAACACTTGCTGCTGTAAAACAAGGAAAATCAAGAATGTGATTCTGCGTGCCTCCTTAAACTTACTATGAAATCACACTCATCATTTGGACATTGTGTATTTAAGTGTAAGATTATATGTCTGTCAGATATGACCATCTTATTGTGTGGAGGTATCATGTAAAACTCAACCTGAGCTTTTTATTTAAGAAACTGAATCAGTGGTTTTAGTTTTCATAAGTGTTGGAACAGCTATTAAATCACTGTACAACTCAGTTGTTGTTGATTTTTGATGATGTAGACTCATTGTCCCACAACCTTAAACCTACAGAACTGTTTTTATCACATTGTTATATAATCTGGTCAGGCCTGGAAATGCCTCAGCATCCTCCAGGAGGAGCTGGAAAATGTCTGCTCAGGATGCCGCCACCGCAAAGACGATGAGTTTTTTTTCTACTCAAAAGTCCTCATTTAAGAAGTAAATATGACTGCCCTCCTGTGGATTAAATGGGTACTACAATAAAGAGCATCTGCCTTATGCTTATGTATGTGTTTCTGTGTGTGTCTGAAAGGTTGTACTGGTCTGGGAGTGCTGCTTCACATCTACCCTGTTACCAGTATCTGGAGCATGGGTTAGTGGTAGAGGAAAGGGGAGGAGCTAGAGGAGGTGGGCGGTGCGAAGGGACTTGGGGGGAGGAGACTGTTTTGGAATATGCAGATTCTTATGGAGCTGCAAACATTTTATTATTTAGCCCCTCCACATGGAGCCAGGGAGACTGGAGCACATGGAACAAACATTTGGTAACTGTTGCTTAAATTATCCACATATTCATCACATTTTCTGTGTCTTTACTGTTTGTTGTCAGTGCAGTTTTTCACTGTTAACATGTAATTTAGGGGAAAACTTGATTCCTTTGTTAGCTCATCTTGCATGCTATAGCTAAACTAGCTTCCTAACCTAGGTCAGCTACAGCTGTTTCTAGTTCATTGATGAAAAATGAAGAGATACACTTGTGACTGGATTCAACAAAGGTTAACTATCAACAATGTCTAAGTCAACAACTGGACATGTTTTACTTTTAAGACAAAAGCAGTGAACAAGTCTTTTAGATCACAATCTAAAGCAGCCTCCGTTGTTCTTGACTTGTTGCTATCTGCTGAGAAAGACTGAGTGATGTGTTTGAAAGCTCTACAACAGATACTGATCGTTCTTACAAACTACAGTTGATTTTACCACATTGTAATACCATATTAATCCACAGGAGGGCAGTCATACTTACTTACTGGATGGAGGCTCTCCATTGTAAAACCACATTAATCCATAGGAGGGCAGTGAATAGATTAATGTGGTACTACAATGGAGAGCATCTGCCCTATATAATGTGTGTGTTTCTACATTATTTCATTTTATTCATACCTAAATTAAACTTCTTTTTTAGTTAAGGCATTAAATTAATTTAAAATAATCTAATTTAAATTAAGTTTAAACTAAATTAAGACCTCTGGTTTATCTGCAGAGCACGATGATGAGGCAGGATAATCCTCTGTAACTCATTTAACAAGTAAGTATGACTGCCCTCCTGTGGATGAATGTGGTACTACAATGGATAGCATCTACCCTTTATTATTTCCATGTGCTGGTATAAGTGTCTCTGACCAGATAGCCTAGGGAGTAAGGTGACTCCTCTGATGTTTGGAGGTTTTGTGTTCAGTTCTCAGGCCTAACAGTGAGTTTTGAAGTCCAGCATCCAAAGTAAACACTCAAATAGTCGATGAGGTCCTGTTTATCTGCCTGATCAGACAGTACTGATGGTTAAAAGACTGACTTGCAATTATGAGGTTATGAGTTCAATTCTTACAAGACTCAATGAATTTTTGACGCCCAACACCTAAAGTGAAGATTTGAAGACTCTTAAGATCTACAGATCAGAAGTGTCTGGTCAAGTAGTTCACAGTGTTAGAGTGCTGCTCTGAAGTTTCAAGGTTCAGGGTTCAAATCTTGGTGAATTTTGAAATCAAACACAAGGACAAAAGACTTAAGTACTCTAAAGAACAAATCTCAAGTGTCTCTAAAGTGGTAGCTTAGGGAGTAAGGTGACTGCTCTGAAGTGCAGAGGTTATGGGTTCAATCCTCAGAGGCTGCAGAGTTTTGAAACCCAGCATTCAAAGCAAACACTCAAAAGGCTCAAATAAAGAGGGTTGAACTGTCTGAGAAGATAGCATAGACTGGTAGAACACTGCCTTGTGTTCATGAGGATGTGAGTTCAATTCTTGGTTGAGGCAGTGAGTTTTTGAAGGTTGGTGAACAAAGGAAAGATTGAAAAACTTTTAAAAAGTGAACTCCTTTGTCTAACCAAGTAGCTTGGTCAGTTAGAAGATGGACTGGGAGTTAAGAGGTTGTGAGTTCAATTCTTGCGTGAGTCAGTAAATTTTTGAGGTCCAACACACAAAGTGAAGTCTGAAAAGCACTGTGAGAGATGTTTCCAATGTGAAGGATGCTTGGTAGTGTGGTGGATTTGTTTATGGCTGAAAGGTCATACTGGGCTGGGTGTGGCTGGTTCAAATCTACCCTCATACCAGTATCTGGAGCATGGGTTAGCAGTAGAGGAAGGGGGAGGAGACTGTTTTGAAATATACTTTTGGAACTTTAAACATTTTTTAGCTCCTCCACATGGAGCCAGCAAGAACTGGAGCACATGGAACAAACATTTGTCTATTGCTTAAAATATCCACACATTCATCACATTCTCTGTGTTTTTGTCAGTGCAGTTTTTTTCCTCTGATAACTTGACAGCTACACCTGTTTCGAGTTCTTCATTAACACAAAATGAAGAGATACACCTGTGACTGGATTCAAGAAACAATCTAAAGCAAGCTCAGTTGTTCCTGACTGAACTATGCCCAGACTCAAGTGTATCTCTTTCATTTCCTTTTACTCAACAACTAGAAACAGGTGTTGATGTTAGCATACATAAAACATGCAAATTAAGCCAACAAAAGAATCGTGTTCTCACCTAAATCACATGTTAACAGTGGCTTCTGCTCACACACTAAAAACACAGAGATGCTTAGTGAATGTGTGGATATTTTAGCAACAGTTGCAAATGTTTTGTTCCATGTATCAGTTCTTACTGGCTCCATGTGGAGGAGCTGAGTGTCAAGACAGAGGTGGAGGATTCCAGCTGGCTATATAAAGTTAGAGGCGGGGTTTGGCCTGTTCAGGTTCAGACTCTGGTGCTCATGGACAGACCTGAGGTCTTTTTCTTCAGTAGAGAAAATTCCTTCGTAAGAATAAAACTATGTAATCCAACACAATTCTCTGATGACAGTCATAAAATAGATGTTTTATTGTGTCATCTGTTGGACAGCCTACAAATCTCAAGATGTTTGACAGCCTGTGCTGTGCATCTGGCGGACGATGCGTAGCCAGTGCGTACGTAGCTGCAGATAAACATGCATAGGATGACAGACAGGCCAACATGATAATAGCTTTTGCCAACCTGTTCTTTAAATTAAAAAAGCAATTAAAAATCTAAATTAGTGGTTTTAACCCACTCCAATTTTGGGCGCAGTCAAACCTGAATAAGAGAATGGTTTGAAACAGTACAAAGATTATATCTGCAAAATTACTGGTATCATGCTGGTAATTCTGAAGAGGTGACTGTGGGTCTAATTCTTTTGTTAAGGCAGCTAGTCAGATTTTAAAAAACTAATTTCATTGTAGTTGAACCAAAATACAGTACATGAATCAGCAAACCTAAACCCACCAGTAAGACTAAGTCTGAGAAATAGCGCTCCAAAAATACAGACCGAGAACCTCTTGACCTTTGTGACCCAGGCGGCGATGAGGCAGCCTTTAGGCAGGTTGTTGGTTCAGACCCTAAACATCGGCGATCCACAGATGTTTAGGGTAATTCATCAGATCAGACAGAATCAGAAGTGGTTGCTACTGTCTCAGAACTGTTTATTCTTTGTCTATATGTTGATTCTAAATGAGGCTTTTAAAAGCTTTGAGTACAGGTGAAGCATGGCAGAGGTCATCAGCACCTGAGCTCATTAGCGCCCTAGCGGACACAGGCCTATGTCAGTGCTCGCTGAAACCCTCAGAGCTTAGTTCAGACTCTCCTCTTCTCCCTGAGACACCACTGGCTTTGGTTTGTGTTTCTGCGGCATCGGAGCAACATGCACAAGCTTTGCTTCTTCCCTCATGCCCTCAGCTACCTGCTGATTTTGCTGATTACATCACTCAATAAAGTTTTCCTCATTGTTTTAAATAGAATCATTTGTTAATTGGTTTTGTTGTGTCTTGGCTGTGCAGCCTTGTTTGTACTTGAAAGAGAAAAAGAATAATTGATATCACAAGGTGCAAAAAGAAGTTTCTGAAGAGTAGAAATGAGGCTTTAGTAACTCCCTCAGCGGAGCCTGACTCAGTGGCTTGAAAGTTTCTCGACTTCAAACCCGCCCCTGAACTCTGCACTGCAACTTGGTTCGGCCCAAGTCCCTCTCCCTCTCTGCAGCCTCCACCTCACACCCAACAATTGAGTTGGAAAAACTGAGTTGATATCATGCAGGTACAAAAGTGGTCAGGCAGAACAAACCTTTAATGGTTCAGTCATGTTGAGAACATGTTGTCTTATACTTATCAGTTTGGTGAAGCTTTGAGCTTTTAAAAATCTTTTTAGTTCCAAATCTAATGCTGTGATATGTTTTGGCTCTTGATATTTTTATTTTACCCTCTCAAAAATCACCTTATCTGAAGCAATGTCTGGGCGTAGTTTTATTCCTAGCTTCACCAACTTTGTAAGATGGCTGATCGTCTCTCTCTGCCCTGTGTGCCTGTCACTTGCAGTGTGGCTGCTTTCTTTGGTACTGGGTGAGCATGGTCATCAGCACCTGAGCTCATTAGCGCCCCCTGGCAGACACAGGCCACATATGTCAGTGCTCCTTCTGAAACCCACCTCTCAGAGCTTAGTCAGACTCTCCTCTTCTCCCTGAGACACACCGCTGGCTTTGGTTTTGTGTTTCTGGATCAAACAACATCACACAAACACTTCTTCCCTCATGCCTCCAGCTACTGCTGATTTACTGATTACGTCACTGTTAGTTTAAGTTTTCCTCATTATTTTAAATAAGTCATTTGTTAATTGGTTTTGTTGTGCAGCTGTGCAGCCTTGTTGTGAAGAGTAAATTAAGCGCCCCTGGCAGACCTGTATGTCAAGTACTCCTTCAAAACCCTCTCAGCTTAGTTCAGACTCTCCCTCTTCTCCTGGAACAATTATAATACTAGGTCTTAATGTCGAAACATAGCTTCTCAGATAAAATTAATTTGTCAGGTTATAAAAACAGAATAATATCAAAGGCTGAAAACATGAAAATATGGGCCGTGTACAGGCCTTGTTTTCTGGACACATTCAATATCAATGTCTGAACAAAATCAGAGATGGTGCTGCGGCAACCTTTCGGATCTGATATGGAATGACCCTCTCTGAATTTCTTAGGTTTGAGTTGTGGTGGATTTTGATGAAGTCCAAGACCCTCATAAACTCCCAAAGGCTCCAGGAAATAAGTGTGAAGGGTCTGATGAGATAGCTGAACCTTTAGGTTCTGAGGATGGTTGACTCAGTTGTGGGTTGTACAAGCAGAGATTTTGAATCAAGAGTCCGACAAAGCCTCCTGATCAACGTCACCTTACTGCTCACTGTGCTGAAGTTCAGGTTGCTCGGTTCCTCTGGCGTTTGAGGTCTTGGGTCAGGGCTGCAGAGTTTTGATGCCCAGCACTCGATAAACACTGAAGGCTCAAAGAAATGTATCTTAACTGTCTGACAAGCTGGTGCAGCTGGTAGAACGCGACTTGTTCCAGAATTCATGATTCAATTCTTGGTTGAGGCACTGAGTTTTTGAAAGGCTGGTGTACCGTCCACAGAGTGAAATGCTTGGAAAAAGGAACTCAGGTGTCACCACCATGTGGGTCAGTGGTTGAGAACAGACTGGAATCAAGAGTTTGTGAGTTTCAATTCTTGGATTTGAGACAAAGGTTTTCACTTTCAACAGCCAAAAATGAAAAGCCAAATGCGCCCACGAGCATTGATCATCAGATCTTAGTGGTGCAGTGGTTGTCTGCAGGCAAAGAGGTTGTGATTAGAACCAAGAGGTTGCAGGTTCAAGTACTTGCTTGAAACAAAGAGTTTTCTTTTTCAACAGCCAAAATTAAGATGTCAAATACGCTTGGAGCTCTGTTCATATCAGATGCAGTGGAGTGCAGTGAGTTCGTCAAGCGGCGGATGATGCGACTGGTCTGGGAGGAGCTGATTCAGATCCCTTCACTGCCAGCGTCTAGGTTAGAGGTAGCAGGAGAGGATAATTTAGTTGGAGGTGGTAGCTGGGGAGGGGCCAGATCAGGTGGGGGGTAGCTGGGGGAGGAGCTGGGTTAGGGGTGGTTGGGGGCAGGTGGGGGGAGCGGAGGATTGTGGTAGGTGGAGGTCGGAGGGGTGGGGCAGGTAGGAGGAACTTGGAGGGGTGTGGTAGGTGAGTAGGGAGGGAGGTCAGAGGGGTGGGGCAGGTGGGAGGCCAGGGGTGTGGTGGTGGGTGGGAGGAGTCAGGAGGGTGGGGCGGGTGAGACAGAGTGGGTGGGAGGGGCAGAGTAGGTAGGAGGAGCCAGAGGGGTGTGGCAGGCAGGAGGGAGCCAGAGAGGGTGGGGCAGGAAGAAGGGAGGGGTTGACTTATTGTTTATGGAGCATGCTAGGTGCTTTGAAACTTGAAACATTTATTTTGGCCAGCGAGAACTGGAGCACATGGAACAAACAGTAACTCTCTTGCTTAAAATATTCACATATTTATCACATTTCTGCATTTTTTATTGTTGTTGGTACAGTTTTACACTTAATAACTATTAACTTTAGCATTAGCTTTAACTTTAGCATTAGCTTTAGCATTAACATTAGCTTTAACGTTAGCATGAGTTTAACATTAGCATGAGTTTAACATTAGCATTAGCTTTAACGTTAGCATTAACATTAGCATTACAATGCTACAGCAGAACTAGCAGCAACAAAATTGCAGAATACACTTGTAGAATGGATGCAACAAGGTTAAATAACAAGGTCTAAACAAACAGCAGCACAGACACGAGTGTATCTCCTCACCTCCCGTTTCTGAAAAACACAGAGAAGAAACACATGTAGTTAGGTTAGGCTAGGCTATCATTCAAGCATGAGTTGAAATCTGCAAAGTAAGCCAACAAAGGACTCACGTTTACACTTAAATCGAAAGATAACCATTTAATAACTGCACCGGCAACAGTAAAAACGCAGAAAATGTGATAAATGTGTGAATATTTTAAGCGAGAGTTACCAAATGTACCGTGCCAATTCTCGCTGCCTCCGTCTGCGCGCCGGGTGTCAAGAGTCGCGGTTTCAGCGCGCCTTATATGAACAGGCGTGGGGAGGGCGGTGCTGGGGAGAGGGGCGGCTGGACCTCACTCTGTACAGGTCGCACGGGAATCGAATCCCGATGCTGACGTGTGTGATTCCCCCAAACACAATGTACCGTGAATAAATCGATGTTTTATTGTGTGAACTGCTGCGGACAACATATAAATCCACAGACGTTTGCAGAACAGCCCGTTTGTTTTACTTTTGTGCTGCATTTAACACTTTGTCACGTATTTCTCTTGATTCAAACGACACTCGGGAGCTGTCACTCAAATCTGACAAAGTGTCAGACTGGACTGTACCAAGTCAAGTAGAGAACAGAGGGGGGTTTCAGGTGATCTCCACCTTAGTGTGTGTTGAGCTGCCGAAGGCTCTGTCTTTCTTGTAGTACTCTGACTGACTTCATCCCCACTTTAATGTCTTTGACCGTTTCATGAACACACCACGCTTGCTCATGGTTTGAATTGTTGGGTCTCGTTATAAATATTATAATATAAAGAGCACGGTGTAAACCTGCTCTATGTGTACAGCGCCTCGAGATGACGTCGTATGATTTGACAATATAAATAAATATTGACTTGACATCATCAGAGAAATCACAGCAATCAGAAAAGCTGCAGCTGTTTCAATTAAAAATGAATTGCTATGTGTTTGTGGTAACTTTTCTTTAAGCATATAACTCCACAGCACAAGTTAAAAAATAAAATAAAAGAACTATCTTTCCCCTTCCCCACCCCTCTACCCTCTTCCTCCATTACCCCCCCCACCCTAACTACTTCTTGCAATCTCGTTTATATAACATAGATCACAACAAAAGTTATGTCGGGTTGGAGTAGTTAAATCGGAATTCGATTGTGATGGTCAAGTGTTTTATTTGAATAAAAACCTGCACTGAAAACGATCTTTATCATTAAATGTTCCTATTCCTCTCTGCTTCAACCCGCTCATACAACACTCTGGTCTCACAGGGCTGACAGTGTTTGTTCAACAAGTAAACTCTGCTTTTCGTTTACGCCCCTAGTGTTTCATCTTTACATTGATATCAATGTGGGTTAGGTAGGATATGGGTTTAATTCATTTTATTGACCCTGAAAGCGATATCTTTAAGTAAAAATCCTTGAACAATATTGCAACTATGATGGCTCTATGACGGTGATCTGCGGAGTTTCCGTAGCTAATTGGATTAAGAATGATTTTCGGCTCCGGGCCGCCCTGACAAATGTTACACGTGTTTATTAGAGTATTTACGGTCAGAAATCCTGTTTTGTGTGTGTGGGACTGATTTAGATCTGTTAGTGTGGTGTGCTGTGTTGGTCGTTGCACATCACACACGTGTTTTATTTATCGTCGTGTGTGCTCTCTCACATTCTCTACATTGGCATAATAATGTGATAAGAACATGTTCTATACTACAGAACCTATAGAATCTATAGGTTTATGGTCATGGGACAAACATCAACAAAAACTCAGTTGTACAGTGGTTTAGTTGATGTTACAACACTGATGAAAACTACAGCCACTGATACAGTTTCTTAATAAAAAGCTCAGGTTGAGTGCTACAAATGCCTCCACACAATAAGATATTTTTATGAACAAACCACAATATTAAGTGATCAATAATCGCGAGTAATCACAGCATATACATTTATTCACATATTTTATTCTAAGTATGCAGAATTAGCTGCGATCATCTCCTGTCTGCAGTGAACCCATGGACGTACAGACAGCTGTCACTGGATCACTGTGGTACTGAAGAAAAGTTAAGTGTCTTTTTTCTGACTTCTTAGCAGAGTTATGGAGGTTTATTCTGTTACATTACAGAAGACCACAGTGAAGATTTAATTCCCCACCTCCTCCTGTACAGTTAATCCCGTCCAAATGAGGCTTTAGTCTCTGCATTAAACAAAGACATGAAGAGTACACTGGTAACAAGAGGATGAGGAGCTCATCTTTAGTTCTGGTCAGGAAAGTCTGCGCTCATCTGAGAAGAGAAAAGGACAGGTTATTAGGTACAAAGACACAAAGTAAAGTGACTCCAGCTTCTAATGTAAGTGGAGAGTATTGTTATAAGAATGAAGGGGATCTTTCTACATGAATTTTATGTTAACAAGTGAATTTCATGCCACAGAGACGTAAAGAAATACAATACATGACTGAGGCACTTTAGATTTGTCCTACATTCATTCTGCATGCATGTAAAATATTTTCTCTACTGCTGTTTGTATTTCAATCTTTAATAAGTGTCAAAAATAAAACAAGCACTTGTGTTGGAGGAGGGAGAGCCACAGCTGTTAGTGTAGTAAAGTATAGTTGAGTTAAACTGCAGTGGTTTAGCAGGGGAACAGATTGAAGCAGCGTCTACCCGAACGTCAAACTCTCCAAATCCAATCAGATTGCTGGTCTGGAGGCCAAGCAGGAAGAGAAATACAAAAAAACAAAAACAAAAGACAGACGGTGAGATTTACAGCTGAGAAGACAGAAATCAGACTGAGCAGGAAAAACAAATGACTGCTGCTTCAGGAACTCTGAACACGGTCAACTTTACAGTTTGAGTATTAGGAGGCAGAGAGGATGCGGTTTCCAGTTTTCTTTACGCTTCTGACACTGATATGAGCTCCTTCTTCATGTAGCCGCTCCCCTCTGTGTTCTCCACGTCCATCGGCTCCGGAGCTGGAAATCAGTGAAAAGTCTGGTTTAATTTCTGTACAGAAACCTGCGTACTGTTACTGTGAGATAAAAGAGACCGGGTGCAGGATGGTGTGCCTCTCACCCTCTGTGGGTTTGGAGTAGTACTTCCCGAAGGCCTTGTCTTTGTTCTCACCTAAATCACGTTAACAGTGAAAAACTGCACTCACACGAAAAACACAGAGAATGTGATGAATGTGTGGATATTTTAAGCAACAGTTACCAAATGTTCCTGCTTCCAGTTCTTACTGGCTCCATGTGGAGCTAGTGTCAAACAGAGGTGGAGGATTCCAGCTGGCTTTATATAAAGTTGGGGGCGAGGTTTGGCTGTTCAGGTTAGTCTGAATTAACTCATGGACAGACACAAGATTTTCTTCCAGTGAAACTTTCTTTATTAGGCAAACTATATGTAAGTAATCCAACACAATTCAACTCTGAGTTACTGATAAAAAAGTAGATGTTTATTGTGTCATCTGTTGAGACATTCTACAAATCTCAAGATACTTGCAAAGATTTAATAATTTAACATTTCAATGAGAAGTGGTTGCTGATTAAAGTTTAAACATGGTCCTAAAGCATTAAACTCATGTGTTTCTATTATTTGTCCATCTCCATTTATAACAGTGAGAGTAATGAAGCTAAACAGCGCCCCACTCTGTTGAACAGTGGTAAATTTCAGACCCAAAATCCCCCCACATCACCCTCACCCCCACAAAGCTCAGGTTAGCTAGTTTTCTTTAAAATGTATTTTATTACAGTTACCTTGTTACAGTTGTCATGATCACAGGTCCCATATTTCCACAGGTTACAGAAAATAAAAATAAATACATGTAATATATGGAAACTCAAGATAAAAAAAAGGAAAAGGAATGATGAAATATTACGCACACAGTACAGCTAGAGGCCACATATTCTGTTGTCTGATTATAATAAGATTGTCATTGTGGGATAAAATAAAAAATCCCGTATACATTCTATTGCACCCTCATATAGTGTGCATACAGTACATACTGCACAGAAAACACATGTACTGTTTCAATGCATACAAATCTACAACAAGAGCTATGAGAACAGATCAGATTGCACATTTTGTGATGAACAAACCACCCACAAAGGGTCATATTCAAGTATAATATCATAACTGAGGTGGATGAAATTGATTTATGCCGGCCCAGTGGCTCAGCATGTTGACCAGAGAACTGGTCTTTTGTGTATTTTTGTTGACTATTTGTTTAGTAAAACAGTCTTAAAAGGTAAGAAAACAAAAGTGTGAAAGTGCATTCTCGGCCTTAGAAATGCTGACCAAAAAAAAAAAAAAAAATCAACAGATTAAAATATTATTAAAATAATTGCTAGTTGCAGCTCTAACAGGGTTATTAATGTCATTAGATAATAATGAATGTGGTTCAATAAAACAAGAAAATGTTGCAGTAAACAGCTCAGCTTCTGAAAATTGTGCTGCTCCCCAAATATTCCCTTTGAAAAATAAATACACAACAGAATAAATATGTCAGCACTCCATGTCAGCTGTCAGTTGATTAAGTGGAATTTCTATATTCATATTTGCATCATATGAAATGTGTCAAATCCCTAAATGAAACTATGGGCCTGTTCCCACTAGGATATCATATGAAACTAAGGGTCAGTTTTAGCGAGTCTTGCTCACAGTAATAAGTCACAGTGGGTCCCGCGCTGAATAAGCTGAGAAAGTAAAAATGGACAATGTGTATTTGGGAATATCATTGGAATGTATTTACACACTGGAATCCTTTGATAGACTTTGGTTTGTCCTGATCTGCTTTTTACATTAAAGATTAAAAAATAGGTATAAGTCATGCAGTGCGTCTCCAGCTACATACAGTTTATATTATTTCAAAGGTTCAGGTCTCACATGCTGTCAGCTCATATATTCATGTCGAGAGTGAAGAAATAACTTAAAGTACAGCTTGATCAGTGAGTACAGGGAGCACACACACTGATTGTTTGGCTCATGTTCATCACTTTGGATGTGCAAGGACAAAAATAAACCAATACTTTTCATTTAGCCATCTAAGAAAACAGTTCTTTACACATGCTGTATCCATCTGTCCAAACTTTGTCCATTTCTCCACCAGTGTATATCCACCTTAAACCACCTCCACTAACCACCTCCTGATCCACTGACCTACCCATCCTTAAATCTATTCTCTTACTGTCAAAGAATCGGATGAGAAGAGCAAAGCCAACAATGAAATTCTGCCCCAGTGGGCTTGGGGCTGGGAGCTACACCTCTCCACATACAAGGTGTCAGGAATTATTGAGAGTTGCATGTTGGTTTTGTTCTTTTCATGGGATTTGTTGACAGTAAGAAAAAGTCTAGAATAACACCAGCTTTAACTTTCTTAAATCTATCTTACAATCTATCTCTTTGGGTATATGATCTATGTCTAGTTAAATGAGCAAGACAAGTTCAGAGACATTGCCTTGAACACAACAATAAACCTAGCAAGAATATGATTTTGACCTGTGTCCTTAACGACCAAACCATCTCTACCTTCTGCACTGTCAAGAGTAAATCTCCACTCATTCTTGACTTCTACCTCACCAGCAGATGTATCCTTAAAATCTTGATGTTGCCGATGCTTCTTCATCCATCCTTGTATTCAGCTGTGTACGTCAGCTGTTAGGACATCCTGTCTCTTCTCTAGGTGCTCCTGCATTAAATAACTTTTCCTCATGCTCAGCAATGTCCAGTCAGTCATCTATCACTAGAGGTAGGGCGTGTAATAATCATCCTCTGGCCATTCTCTTACCTGTGCTATTGTTTCCTGGTAACTTGCTTAGTAGTGGCCATGATTATTCTCCCAGGAAACAGTTAACAGCAAAGGAGAACTGTCCCTGCAGTGTTACAGCACTCCTTGTCTTCTTCGCTTCTTCATGCTTACGAGGTCTCCCTCCTCTGACAGGATGGAGGAGAGGCCTTTTGTGTCGCAGCACGTTCCCCCTCTCCCGTGACGATCGGGTGAAGCGTGACGGTGGATGTGCTCAGTAGCGCCCTCTGTGGTTTGTCCTGGACATGGTGAGTGGCAGAGACACAGAGGAGAGAGAGGAGACCTCCCAGTAGAGAGAGCGAGACAGGAAGAGCTGGTAGAGGATCACCATGGAGATGGACTGGCAGAGGATCACACCGATAGTCACCACCTACAGAGAAGGACAAGGAACAAGTTGAAAATACAGTACCCTAACATATAATTAGCACTCATCCATCACAATCACTAAAATGTTTGCGTGTTCAAACCTTCTCTCTCTGGTGCTCGTTGAAGATAACAGACATGAGGAAAAGGACCGGATGACAGAGGAACCACAGGAAGCATCCCTGCAACAGACCACATGACCACATGAACAGCTGTAGGTGAATATTTGTTTGTCGGCAGGCTTGTGCACAGTGTAGTTTACCTTGGCAAAGCTGAGGTAGAAGTCTCTCTTCAGGGTGCTCCTTTCAGTGGAGATGATCTGGTAGAGGACAGAGGCCAGCAGGAGAGCCAGGCCCACTCTCAGGGCCATGAGGAGGATACCTGCCAGACTCTGCTGGGCGTGGTAGCTGTGATGTTCACTCTCTGACTCTGAATACTGCTCCCACAGCAGCAGCACTCCCTGAAAATGACACAGATTCACTCTCAATAGCTCTGGTCTGAAGTTTTCTGATACCACTCTTATCAGGTGTTCCAGTGTAATCCTGCGAACCTGTGTAACGACTCCACCAACAGCGACAGCCGTGGAGGCCGGAGACTGTTCCCACTGCAGAGGTCTGGACTGAGGCTTCCTGCCTCGACTCAGAGTCCAGCCCATACACAGACTCAGTAACATGTACAGCATGGACACCTGGGTCACCATATCCCAGACTGCACAGGGGACAGAAACCGAAAGAGAGGGTGCATAACTATTAACTTCCTGTTTATGAATGAATCTGATCAAGTTCCTCTTTCTCTTATGACTGAATTCAACTTCAGAAGCAGATATAGATATAGATGGAAAGAAAAGACATGTTTAAGTAAGAGGAACGTACACTCTGCCAGGCTGCCCATCACAGGAATGCCAATACCATCTCGAGAATACCTGGGAGCAGACAACACAACTGCATTATTTTATATTCTTCTTATTCATCCCTGCAAGAACAAGGGTTACATGCTTGTAAACTAGGTAGGTAAATATAAATGTTCCCCCACAAATATCTAAAAAACACAAAGTAAAAAAGCCAGACGAAATCATAAACAAGAGGCACTTGTATTGCCTTATGTCCTGCCATGTTTACAGTAGTAGTAATTTGTCATCGAAGAATACAAACAGAAGCAAGGCACACCAAAATCTAACCAGATCATTTTCTCCATATGGAGTACCTGTGGTTTAAGTATGAAATTTCTACTAGAGTCACTAGCAATAGTAACATAGTCACAGTAACAGAGTCACAGATGCCAGCATGACAACACAATGTCCCGCCATGAATGAATGAATGAATGGATATCCCCTGCATACCATGCAGCATTATGGTAGGACATAAATGTCCTATAAGGAACTGAGAGGCAGGATAAGCAGAGGGTTTCAGTCATTAACATGAGTACAATGCAGCTAAAACGTCTAATACTAAGCACTCAATTTATCAGCTCCTGAAGTCACAGAAAATGGCACACCTAATCTAGCCTGAAAATCAAGACTGAACTGTCATTTCATTTTACTCTGTCATTCAGTCTGACGTGCTCTTCAGGGTGGCTGCTTACTCAGGTTCATTCTACATGGAGGTTTGTCAGACTCGGCTGAATCTACCTGGCCAAATGGATGTGGTTGCAGAGGCGGGGCAACCTTGTAATGCCAGGCGCTGTGGTGACGCTTTGAAGACAGTGTGCATGGGTCCTCCTTTTCAGGGCCTGGTACAGGGCGGCTGGATATGAATACAACAGAGCTATAGTAGACCAGCAACAGGAGGAAGTAAAAACTGTGGAACCTGATTGAGAGAGAATAAAGAGAAGCATTTTGTCCCATATTAATGATGAATCTCCCAGGACCAATCCTTAACTTCTACAAATCAGCACTGAGTTATATCACAATTATATCACACAAGTACCCAAATTATATTTCTGAATAATATGTGACAGGTGATTCATTACAGCACTTTCTCACTTCAATATTCAACACAAGATGGTTTTTTTTTTAACCTCACAGGCATAAAGCAGTGGAGGTGGAAATTCTTAGACAGAAAACAGACTGCCGATCAGCTGTGGTGATGTTGGGAGTATTGGGATCTGACCTGCCTCCCTCTGCGCTGAAGTGCTCAGAAGGGTTTCCAGCTGGTGACGTTAAACAGCAAGACAGTAAAACTGAGATCAGCATGAGAAGGAATCACTGCTTTCCTGAAGAGACCGACAAGAAACAGAGAGAGAGAGAGGAGGAACTGAGACAAGAAAACACTCTCTGCATCAACATAACTACTGAAACTGGAAAAATATTATTGATAAATTTATTACATTTGAAGCCCTGACTGGGGCTACTACTGCTCCCTAACAACCATTAATGGTATTATTATAGTATATCAATATACTGCCAATATTACCATTCATGTCACTAATGTGTTCTGCAAAAATTTACTGAAATGTATTTATTTGAAAGTAGTTACACTGTCCATATTTGTTTATTTATGTATGTTTAAGTAAATTAATCCTGTGGCCTAATTAGGTGACTGCTGACATCAGTCACATTTAATACAAATTAGCAAACAGCTGTTACCTAACATGTATATCTGTCTACGTACAGGGCCTGCCAGGCTGTAGGGAGGACTGGCGAGGATCGTCTAGTTTGTGCTCTTTGATTGAGAGAAACTGAAGCAGAAGGAAGGGACAGCCCGAGATGAATGTATCAAACCATACAACACATCCATTGTATCAAGTCAGCGTTTTGTATCAGTGGATACTGGTCCTTACTGGTGATGGGCTCTGCCGAGCCTCTCGGTACAGCTGAGGTTGTCCAGGTCACGAGTCCATATCCTGGTACAACAGCCCAATCTGGACTCCTTTTCTATTAGCCGGAAACCAGAGTTGTCAGCGGCACACCAACAAACCATTATCACCCTACGAGACAGACAGTTAAAGTTACTTCAACATCATCTCCTGAAAATAGTACAATTAACCCATGATTCCTGTTCTCAAAGCACCCTGTGATTGCTTTGATTACTTGATTCAGGACAAGAAAAATAACATTGATCCCCAGATTCACTTGAACCTACAGACGGTGACACATTATGTTGGTTTCTCTCTGACCTCCACAGGGTGGCCTGAACATCCAGTGAGCATCCACCCTGCTGAAGCTACCCCTGCCAGCTCAGTGATGTCTGCAGCTGACCTTTGACCTCACATAAAGTATGCTGGAGCAAGTAACTGAAGCACTCACTGGAAGCCATCCTAAACAAGAGAATGCTTAAAAATATAACACTGATAATGCTGGAAAACTATCTATTAACTAGCACATAGACAGATAAACTATGGTTATTTAAAGTGCAGTCAATGATGCTACTACATTTTCATGATGACAAGCTAGTTACACCCATCAACGGCAAATAAAAAAAGCTAGAAAGTGAAACAAAAACTGTGGGTTGTATCAACACATATTAAAGTGAAAATAAGCACTGCTGAGGTGACACGTTAGCAGCAGCACATCAGCACCGTTACCTTGGTACATGAATTTAGTGATGAACTGGCCATTCTCCTGTCTCGCCACTTCGGTCTTAAAAAGTCCCGTTACAGTTTTCCCCAAACCCTCCGAACTGAGCAGCACTGCGGCTACAAGTGTGGCCAATAAATACGACATTTTCCCCCTGGTGCAGTTTAACGCTATCGACAAATAAACGTTAGCTGATCGATTCAATGAGCCACGAAGCCAGAAGTAAAGCAGCTGCGTCAAGTTGTTCAAAGTTACCCAGAGTTACAACCGGAAGTTATGTGTTTCGCCCACAAATAAAAGCGTTTTTTGTGTTATTTTTCGGGATAAATGGAGCATAAATATTAATGGAGTACAGAATGACACAAAAGATTCCTAAAATACTCCAGTGTAAATAAAACGTACAATATTTCCCTCTGAAATTAAGTGGAGTAGGTGTACAAAGTGACATAATATGGATAACGAGGAACAAGTACCTAAAAATTGTACAATTGCACAATATTTAAATGTATTTACAGTCTACTACTATTGGTAAGCATATGTAATGTTTTAAGCAGTGATGCGTGATCATAGATAAAAGGTGCAAATCAGGGATTAAATTAGAAGTAACATTTCGACAAAAAGTTGTACTCTTATTTTGAAAAGGACTTCCGGAGGGTACGTGATTATGGCAGCTCACTTGACGTCGTTGCCCATCCCGGTCGGCACCGTTGACAGTTTGATTGATGTGTGATTCACACAATCATAGAGCACTTACATGATCACGTCACACATAACGACCAACCAGAGAGGAGAAAGCAGTCCCTGAACTACATACTCCGCCCATTTTCAACGTGTCAACACTGCCGTAAAACAGACCGCTACTGTCGCGCATTAAACAACGAAGCCACTATGTCAAACAACATAGAGATGTTCCCTGTGCTCTCAGGAAGTTAAACAGTAGGCACCATGACTGAGTAAAAACCAGCGAAGATGTTGTGATTATGTGTGTAGGAAACCTTAATGTGAACATTACATGACATTAGCTAGAACAGAGGATGGACTTTAACAGGACTGTTCTGGTGACTGGAGGCTCTGGCTTCATGTGAGTTTATATAATGTCACTTTAGATTCACGAGAAAGATTTTTAATGCTAATAGTAGCTTCATAGAGCAACAAAATCTGACCTGTGTCATCAATATATTATATTCGATTCATATTACAGCTGTATTAACATGAATGAGCAGCTTGTTCTACATGTTTTATACGATGCTGGCTGGTTTAATTTACTGTATTTAATGTTCTCATTGTGCAGGTTTTGAGCTAATACACCTGTCAATAAAACTTTCTGGTGTGTGAGATTTTTGTGGTTATGGCACTATTATGGCATACATATGGTATAAGCAAAGTAACTGTAGTATACAGAAGCAGTACATTAATGCAGTACTACAGTAAAAACACATGCAACTTCACTGATTAATGGTGTAAATACCCCTTTAATTTAGCTACAGCTACTGTAACAGGCAAACCTGCACACACCCAATTAACTCAACTATAGGCCTTTAAGAGAATACAGGCTTACAAATTATAGCATTAGTTCAGTGCATAAAATAAACATGTTGCAGCACCTACTTTAGTTGTGCACAAGACGATGCTTAATAGACAGATTTGTGTTCTTCTTTTGTGGCATAAACAGAGAAATGTGGGACTTACTGTAGAAAAGACACAGGACAATGGGAGCACATGTGACTCTTGGAGAAAAAGGGGTTTTTCTCATATTTACTATTTCTCTCTCCAGTGGCTCCCATCTTGTTTGTTCACTGGTCAACAGACACCCTGACTGGAGAATTATTAACCTGGATAACGTAAGTCTTCACTTTCTGTGTGTGTGTATGTGTTCACAAATGGATGAAATCATATACAGATGTATGCATTTCAACAGCGTTGAAATTACTGTCTGATCTTTTTCAGTTGGATTACTGCTGCAGCCGCAGGAGTCTGGAGAGCATTGAGGACAGAGCAAACTACACCTTCATCAGGGTGAGAGCTGCTGTTATATACTATATTTTACAACTAAAGATGACCTCTGGGAGCAGCTGGCTGCTTTATGATAACTACTGCTTTCTTCAACAGGGAGATGTGTGTAACTCCAGGTTGGTGAACCACATTTTCAACACAGAAAACATCGATGTGATCTTCCACCTGGCAGCCAAAACACACGTCGGTGAGCAGCAGTAGTTCACACTGATGTTAGGCTTGTATATTAGGCTGATATTATGTTTTTTTAAATCCCATACACTCTGTTGTTTGTTCCCTCAGAGTCGTCGTTTGAATCTCCATCTACTTTCCAGCGGGTTAACATCGACGGCACCAGAGTTCTGCTGGGAGCTGCCCATCAGGCCCGACACCAGCTGCAACGCTTCGTCTACGTCAGCACCGATGAAGTGTACGGAGCCGGTCTGGACGAGGTGAGCTGATAGATCGTAGGGTGGATATGTGGAGATTGGGTTTATGGGGCTGTTTTATTGTCTTGGATACTAGGTGTTTATTCTCTACAGGTGTTTGATGAGAACAGTCCAGTGAGACCCTCCAACCCGTACTCTGCCACTAAAGCAGCTGCAGAGTACCTGGTCAGATCCTACTGGGACAAATATAAGGTACACACACACACACACACAGAGAGAGAGAGAGAGAGATTTAGTTTGTAAATGACATAAATGTTTTACATTAAAATATTGGGCAGTTTAATTAATTTTGATTTCTGTTTATCTGTTACCAGTTTCCAATCATTATTACCAGGAGCAACAACATCTACGGGCCCAGGCAGTTCACTGAGAAGGTACAAAATCCTGATTTACAACAACATCTCCAACTGATTTTTCACATAATAACGCAGCACCTTGATCCTTCCAGGTCATTCCGAGGTTTCTCACCCTCTTGCAATCGAACAAGAAATGGTAGGTTTGTTTGACTTTTATTTTATATCAAGGTTTAGTAGCTTTGTTTGACAGAGTAAATGTAATTTCTCTTTCTCTTCTATGCCGCAGCACCATCCAGGGAACCCTCCCTAAATCCCGCCATTTCCTGTTTGTCGACGACGCCATCAGTGCCTTCCTGCTGGTTCTGGAGAAAGGGATTGTGGGTGAAATCTATAATGTGGGGACAGGCTGCGAGATTCCTATCATGCAACTGGCCAGGGAGCTTATTAGGATGGTGGGTTTAGGGTGTGATTTTCTAAGTCAAACATTTAGCGAGACCTAGCAAAATCAGAAAACTCTTAATTAAGAACACTAATTGAATTTAAAAAAAAACATTTTTTAGGTCAAGAATGTGCCAGACTCTGAGGTGAACGACTGGCTTGAGTTTGTGCCTGACAGGTGAGTTGAGAAAGTCAAAAATCGAACGTACAAATCTTTTCTGAGTTCAGTATTTACCAGGTCTGCAGTGGTACATAATGCTTCCAGGAAATAGCCACATCCCTGCACTCTTGCACAATAATAATAATAATTTTGGTGACTCATAATTATTATTACTATAGCTAGTAACACAATGATTGACACATCAGAAAGTAAGGATTTTCTAGCTAACATCCTCACGTAACATGAGACACATCTGAGTACTGGTCCTCTACAGGCCGCGGGTCGACCTGCGCTACCCCATCAAATGTGACAAGCTGCAGCAGCTGGGCTGGAGAGCTGAGGTGTCCTGGGCTGAAGGCATCAGACAGACTGGTACAGTAACACACAAACCACAGGCCTCAGGACCAGTACATTAAAGCCCCAATCTGCAGTGCATGAATTCCAGTGTTTTCCATGTGTTACAGTCAAATGGTACCAGGACAACCCAGACTTCTGGTCTGACGCGAGCAAAGATGAAAGACCAAACAGAAGCAAGCTTGAAAACACTCCCAGCAAATAAGTGGCCTCAGCTGTGCCCTGCAGCTTGTCTGACAAGTCACCGAGCTGTGACATTATTCTTAAATTTCACATGATATTTGTGTAGCACAGATGCTATTATGGCTGATTTACAGCTCAAATAACAACTACTGCTCTGTCATTACTCTCAACGATGCGACCAACAGGCCCTGAGCTGCCGACCAGCAGGAAGGCAGCGCCTCCCTTCAACCAAAGCAGAGTTTCACCTGGAAATGAATGCACTTTATCTAGATGTTAATTACTGATTCTGCTTATGTTGACAAGTGGTCTTATTTTTATTATGCATGTGGTTTAGATGTGTAAACATACTCTGTGGAGGCAGGTAGAAACCACAACACTCCATTAAATAATTAACCAGCATCCAGTTGATTATATAACACTGAAATCTCAGTGAATTTGGAAAATATTTCCTGACTGCAACATCTGGGATGTAGCAAGTCTGTTTTGGTCCTTGCCTGAGGGGAAACACAGACAGGAACAGGCAAAGGAACAGGAACAGGAACACCAAAACAAGCACAAATCAAAGACATCAGTCGCTGTCAGGTGTCAAACTGCAGCATCACACTTGAATTTATTTTGGCATTTTTGAAAGACTTCTGGGAGCATATAGACACTTGTACTTCCACAGGGTGTGTTTACTCAAAGGCAGAAGGTAGCTCGTCAATCCGGTGACCAAATGTTCTAGTGGTGCAGCTCAGAACAGGGAAGACAGTTACATGTAGACGTGGTCAAGAAACAGGCTTTCCCCTGGAGTCTCACAGGTTTCTCCTGTGGCATTAAAGATTATGAAGGAAACCCCTGTTCTGAGTTGTTCCACCTCCTGCCAACATCCAGCATGCGTAGCAAGTTGTAGCAGCTGTACTGTACTGAACTTTACATTTCAGAATTATCTTAAACCTCTTACAGCATTTTGATTAAAGACTTCAGTGTTCTTATAATAAAAGGTTAAAAAGGGAACTGCAGTTTAATTTAAAGTCCAGTCTTCTCAGTCGAGTGTGTTTTATACTGTACACATTCCAAATGTATTTTCACATGATGCTGTAGAATGCGTTTAACTACAAATAAACTTAATATTTAATAAGTTCGAGGTATTACACGTTTCTCAAACATCTAAAATCCTACACACATGACACAAAAGAAGAAGAGGCAGATCAAAACACCAGCTACATTTGCAAATCCAAACCTTTATTTGTGGTAAAATCAGAATAGATGCACAGTTTTTTTTCTTCGTGCAGTGCTCCTCTTCGTGCACAACTGCTAAACTAATACATAAAGCAAATACTAACTACCAGGCTGCTGCTGCTGTGTGTCCACATTAAGGGGGATCTGGCCAATCAGTAATGGCAACAACACTGGGCTCCATTTAATTTCAATTCAGTCTCTACACAGGAATCATCCCTAAATATGATTACACACTTTTTTTAAAATCTTAGATCACCTTCTAAAGTTAACTGAATTGAAAGTGAAATAAAGCAGCAGTGTTTTGTGCACTTTGTTTCCCAGAGTGCCATTTGTTAATAACTACAAGAGAGCCATGAAGTTATTGTCGCAAAACTGTGTGTGTGCACACAAAGGGCTGTAAAATGGGATTAATAACCTGTGTGCCATGACCTGTCAATGATCATGGCTTTGCTTTGGCTCTATTGCATTCTGGTCCACTGAGGCTACAGTCATGTAACTGCAGTGTCTGTGCTAAGTGGACCGACAAATACAAACTTACATTATCCTTCATGTGCATGTCTGATGAAGAGTCATGAATCAGCTGCAAGTTGCAATAAAAAAACACAACCCTCATGTTACTCTAATGTAAAAGACAGCAGGATGGATCCTCATTTCTGATTGGCCAGAAGCTCCCCCTGGGACAACATTAACACACTGACGCCTGAAAATATGCAAATCACAACAACATAGCAATAGAACCACAGTTAATTCTGTGTTATGAGGACTTTAAAGGTCGCCACTTGCCAGACATTCACAACAAGGGTATTAACGGGAAGGAAAAGTGTAAAGACTCAAATGAAAAGAAAAAAACAAACCAAAAAAAACAAAAAACAACCGACTTGGAGAGAATCTGGACACTTGTTTTTTGTACTGCATGTATTTTTTTTTTACAAAATGGTCTTTGATCACATCGTTTTGTTATTTTTATTTTTTTATCCAAACCTTGGCATACGTGGTGGTGTTTGTCTCAAATTCTGTTTGCCAATTAAAAATGGCTGTTTATGGTTGATTATCATTATTGGTAATGGAACCTGTCACACAAACAGGTTTGTGGATCTGATACTGAGTCCAATGTGACTTTAAAGGTAACCCGTGTAGGATGTTTCTCTTAATATGTCACAGTCACATTAACTGTAACACAGCTGTCAGTGCTTCACTGTGCAGCCTCATGTGACACCATGTGCACGTCTTTCTCATTCTGTTGTAAATGACAGAGAAGAGCCCTGTTACCTGACATCTTCACTGTTGGATTTACTCAAACTTTGCATCAAAACGAACCTACTTTGTTTCAAGAAAAAGGGAAGCTATTAGATTTTTTTTCAGCGGCTGATATATTGACTATATATATTGTACAGAGTGCTAGCATGTTAAAATTGATTAATTAGTACTAAACACTGTGGGTACTTGGTCATGAACCAAAGTACAGGAAGTTGTTGCACTTCATCCTGAGGGGAACATGAATGTTTGTGGTAAATTTAATTGAATAATCTTACAGCAGTTGAGATATTTCTCTTTAGACCAAAGTGATGAACAAACTAAGCAATATTGTCATTCCCAGGGTCATGCTAATAAGGACTACAGGGAGGTATTTGTCATCTTCTTTCTCCAGGATAAAACCAAGTTGATAATTTCCAAAAATTTGGTAGAAAGGTAGAAAAAAGACGTGCACATGGTGTGAGTACCTTTATGCTGGCCTTTATCAGAGAACTGGTGTATTGGGATATTTAGCATTTTAGCACCAGTGACAGTATTGTTATTTTTGGATTTAGATTTAGATTTAGAGTTGTGTGTTTGTTACAGCGACATATCCAAAGAGAAATCCCTACACGTTGCATCTTTAACATTAAAAAGCTCACACTACCCCAGAAAAATAGAAATTTTCACTCATACCAATGACATTCAACATTCAAGTGCCAGTGTTTTTGTTTACTGTCTTTTGGTCAAGTCACTTTGTAAAATATCAACTTTTGTATTAGGCTTATAAAAATAAATATTTCTCAAAAATGCTTGATAAATTACACAAACTAGCAGCGAAAGTAGACTCGAGAACTCTGTGTGCAAACAGCTGAATCCTACAGTTGCTGTTAACTAGAACTCCACCTGGTCCCAAAAAAGAAGCGAAAAAAACAAACAAACAAACAAAACAAAAAAAACAAACTGTTCATATCTGGAAGAACCTTTCCATACAACACACACACACACACACACACACACACACACACACTATACTGTGGAGAAACCTATCCTTTTGACAACTGGCTGTGCTACACCTCAATCACTCTCACTCACTCATACATACCTCTCAGAGGTTTTGAAGGATGTGTGCTACAGAAGACTTTAGCTGAAAGTTAAACTAAGTAACTGAAGTATTTTCTGTAAAACTTGGTGGGTTTTGAAGTCTTTCTACAACAGAGGGGCCTGCAGGCCGCAGCAATGGGAGCATAGCACCATTAATTGTTCACTGACGATCAAAATACTCCTGCTGGTAAGTTAGTTACTGTAGTGATGCAGAATCCTTTGCCATGGTGACACTGTCGGTGTGTCTATTGCCATGGTAATGCTGTATTACAGTGTAACCAACTTCACTATCTGCTCCATTAGGGCTGGGTATCACCCTTAAATTTAAGGCATCAAAAGGTTTTGAAAAGATTCAAAAACCAGAAACTAAAGTGCTGAGATTTCTAAATGATGAGTTTTCTTTCAGAAATAAAACCGAACATGCTCTACTTCTTACGTTTACGCTGACGGTCCAAACAAATGTCACAGGAGTCACTAAGATTCATCCATGAACAAAATTCAGCCTGGGCTAAAGTGGTAGATCAACTGATTGACCTACATTCCCATCCACAGAACCCTACTGCTACTGTGGCTAAAAAGCAAACGACAACAGAACTGATGGATCCATATGACAAAAGGAAGTCAAGATGGATAATTTACCCAGACATGGAACCTTAATGACACAAAATGGCATCTACATTTTCCATCTTTTGCACTAGGAATCCATTTGTCATTTAGCTGAAATGTCTCTGAATCTGTTCGTGCCATCAAATGCACAACAGTGTTTTTTCCTTGTAATCATATCCAACTTTCCTCAACACTTGGCAGACTGTGGTGACTTCCACACACAGCATATCCACTACTCCATTAATGCATTTACTATTGTTTATTTGACAGTTTGGATTTTCCATCTGTACTGAAAAATACCCAGCCCTAACTAACTAAGTTTCAGTCTTTAATGAATCAGTGATTCAGTCATTTCAAGGCACCGTGCACATGTCATAATCTGAGCTAATTTCACTTGTGCCAGTTTGTGCTTCAATCCAAATGGAGCACAGACAGAAAACAGCCCTAACAAAAGTCATGAATCTTGGTGACAGCAAAGTGAAAGCAAGCCACAAGTAACTGATCTCTATTGCACTTACTGTAGAAGTTCAGTTGCCCTGGGAGGGGCATTTTGTCGAGGTTGGGTGGGGGTTTGGGGCACAGTGGTAAGTAGGTGCTGCTCCAACACAGTTCAAAAGTAATTACAGCTGATAGATATATCTGTCTTCCCTAGAAAAAGACCTAAATACATTGCATATTTCTGTGCGTACTATGAACATGACTACTTGACGAGATTGCTCTATAAACAAGATGAAAAGTGAGGTAAACTGAAGTTTGACTTTCCACGACTCCCTGCTGTATAACTCACAAATTAAAAATTCCTATCTACACTACCAGCAGTCAACAGTATGCTCAGATATTGTATTAAAACAGTTCCTAGCATCTGTGTGACTGCATGATAAATGCTCAGTCATTCCTTCATTTTTTCACGGTTATTCTATCTGCCCCCTAGTGGCTGTTAGAAGGCACAGCAATGTCAACACACTGACTCAGACTCATTCAAGTGCTTTGCCTCTGACACTGTATGACCTTCGTAAAGGTATTTCAACATGCTTAGCATTTTTAATAAACACAAGAGACTACACTAGCTGCATACTAAGTTTGTGGTTGGCAACAGCCATGGATTCAAGTAACAAATGCTGTCACTATCCCCTCTCACACAGGGAATATGTAATAGTGTCAGCTGACAGTTCAGTCAAGTGCTAAACTGTTATTCAGTCAATATTCAAAGGCAGACTCCTGATAGCGCCCAAATGTCCCAACAGCTCCAAAACATCAACAATATTGGGATTTGGGGACGCTATTGGCTAATGTAACACAATCAGAGTGTTTATCTTCAAAGGTAAGGTAATGAGCTTCAATTTTCTCCATCATGGAGGCCAGAACTTGAATGTTCATGTTTAAAATCGGACAGTTTTCAACTAACTGCCCACAAGACAGCTGGTTAAGAAAAGTTTGACATGTCAAGGTGTCCCCAAGACTTTAAAAAAAAGTGCAACTTAAAGTGTTCTGTTGATGTGTAAAGTGAGTTTTAAACTAAGCAAATCCTTCATAATTGATTGTCATTTGCAATGTTATCATCAACATATTGTCCTGTTATGGAGTTCTATCTTCCTGCTGCATATTCCTTCATACTTAAGTTTTTATAGGAAATTTAAGATGGAGACTATCCACCATTGCTGCAGGAGAAACTAAAATGTGTTAATATCATGAGAGAAAAATTCTCTGATTGGTTAACAGGTTTGGGACACCTCAAACACAGTTCTGGTCAACGATTTAATCGCTGTTTTAACCAGTGCTCATAGTAGTTTGGCCTTTATTAGACTGCAAGTTGAACCATAGCAAGAACACAATGCGTTGTGCTACAATAACAATTAACCTGACTGACCACATTTAAACAGTAGCTGAAAGAAAATGCAAACTAAATTTCTGTTTTTGGTTCGTTTGGAAGTTCGACACGGTGGAGTGTGTTGTGTCTCCTCTCTACTGGTCGCTTCTAATAAAACCTGACAATTAACCTTGGACATTTTGTGAGACCACTACAAATTCTGACACAAAAGAGTGGTGTCTTTGCACCAAGATGAGTTTTTGGAAAGTCTAGTTTGTAAGTTTTATATGTGCTCGAATCCTCAGTCCTCTAGCATTACTCAGCCTGAAACTCTTCGAGAATAGTGTTAAAGCCAACTAGTTTCCCGAACCTCCCTACAAACTGTACTCTAGGGAAATAGATTTGAACATTGAGCCGAACATGACTTTGGATCAAAAAGTAGTCTAAAAATCATAGAAGACGGGACAAATCAGAGTTTTAACATAACTAAAGCCTGGTGTAGAATTGTATTCATTTGCTTGGCATTTTTAACTCCTTGACCAAAAAACAACAACACTTGCATATGTTTTATTGTCTTGGTCCAGCCTTGTCATTTGTCAAAGCCAGTGGGCAATTTGAGGTAAATTAATTCTCCTTATTAGTTTGTTTATGTGCAAACACATGTATTTTCTGTAAATACAATCTCCAAAAATAAATCTGCTGAGCTTGTTCAAATTGCCCACTGAACTAAGCCTACCAGACACTGCATGGTCCAATGTCGAGTGATCAAACGTAATCTTCTACACATCAAGTGTTGTTTCACTTATAATTCACATTCTTTTTCAGTGGAGATTCTTCTCTTTCTGTTTTAAGGAGCTGAGCTATTTACATTTAATCAATACTTTTATATGAGTATATAAGTTATTCATGTAAACAAAACAAATTAAGACCCTGATAAAAACTAACAATTTTCCCCAGCACGTGGCAACAGAGCATTTTTTTGGCTTATTCTGCTGCTGACTGACACAGTGGGGGGTTGGACTTCTACCACTGAACCACCCAAATGTACAGTGGAGTTTCTTTTACATGTTCAAACAGGGATGAAACATGGACATCCTGGGTGCAGGTCAACTGCCCCTCGTAGCCTGGTTCCACGGCAGAGCAAAGTAGGGCTAACCAGGTATTAGGCATTGATCACATCAAGAAAATTCATGTGATCTTTTCATGTCTTGTAGCTTTTGAGTTCTTTTATGCCACTTGTCCTCTAGCACACTTTATCTGACCTATATCTTGCTGTGCTATGCTGAACTAGGTGTCTTTTTAACATTCTTAGCAGGGCAAAATTCTAGCCAAAGTGCAGCACACACCAGCTATGCTGCATCATTTAACAACCACACAGACATACAGGCGGAGGTAGCAGTCAAGGTACAGTGGCTGTAATGACTCTGATGCTAGTAAAGAAGCATCAGTCAGCGATGGCTTGTGCCAAGATGCCACTGCTGTGCGGCTTACGTAGAAAACAACGGCTGGAGGGGTTCTGAAGCACATGATATTGCCACTGGTGTGTGTTGCCTTCATTAGCTGATCTCAGTCTGGATTTAGAACATTTTCTGTGCTTTCTTTGTCGGCTGATATTTTTGGAGAAATTAAAAGAGAAGGAAATAAAATAATAAGACTCTTATCTGTTCAACGAATAGTAAGCATAGGAATGTAAACACCTGCAGACTTAAGCAGGAACAGTGTAGACATGGTTTGAACTGAGCCTGTTGTCATTTGTTCATAGTACAGTAAGACAGGACAAGGCTAAAATGTGCTCAAGAGGTGTGGCATTATAACCTCCAGAAGCCCCAGCCGTGCCTGCTGTGAAATGGTTTAGGCTAGCTTATCCAGTTCTTTACATTTATCCCTGACCTCAACAGATCATAAAGACCTAACGAATAAACTGGAATGACTTATTTTAGAGAAGACTCTTCATGTAACTCTCCAGGATAGAGTGAGCAAGAAAATTTTGAACTCTTATAGCCTTTTTAGTTGTGTGTCCCCTTGAGAGAAGCTTTTGGCAAACAAGGGTTTCAATGTTTGTGGTGGAAGCAGAGCCAGTTTCCCAAGAGCATAGAGGCACTAAGAGTCAGTTGGACGCCCACAGCCACTGATAAAATTTGGTGACCGTAGTTTTCAGCAGCAGCCATGCAGTGGTTGTAATTTTTACATCCAAAAAACGCTGGAGAATTGCTTTGGCATCACTGTATGAGTATTCTTGCTGTTAGACATGACTGTGTTTGCAACCTGCATGGAAACCAGTTTTTTTAATACTGCCACATAAAAATCTGATGTGTAGAAGGATACATAGTGAACCCTTTTAATAATTACTCTAAAATAACTTTAAAGTGGCATCAGACTTTGATGAGGAACATCTCTACACTTACAACCACATATCTGAATGGTAAGAGAAGGAGACGCTACATGACATAGCTGCTGCTGCTCAGCTGCACCAAATTCTCTCTCAGCTGCTCTGCTTCTGGCATCAAGTGACCCAACGATTAGTGACAAAATGGTTTTGAGAAACGCAAACTCGAGCTCAGACCAGAGCTATAGATGTGACAAACAGGTCAATGAGTAGGACTCGGTTTCCCAAAAGCATAAAACCACTGCTATCATCTCTGTTAACAGCCTAGTAAAGCAAACAGGTCTGTTTTCATTTTTAATACAATTTCCTTTTTTGAATAAGACAAAGGTAATGTTTTAACCCATTTCAGTGGCTTTGGATGAGGGTGTATTTAAAATTTTTTTAAATATGGTCACAGTGGTAATATACTGTTGGGAATCAGCTCATCAGAGACCGTCTGATGAATTTGAACTCCAATAGACAGATAAGGAACAGAGTTGAGGTTCCCCATCACAGTTTTTGTTTAGGTTTTTTTTTTTGCCAAGGTTTGATTTAGTTCAAGCCTAGTTTGTTTCCTTCCGAATAGAAATAAAGAAAAACATGTTTGAACCCATACATGACATTAAATACACATTTTTTTGTCACAGTTGGCCAATACTTATAGCCACTTACGTATTATGGCAATAAAAACAATGAAAATAAGAGACAAAGTTCAAATTCTGAAAGGCACAGTACAGAAACAAATGATTCTCCATTATGTTTTGTTTCAAACAAAGAAATGTTTGTAGTTGTGATATCAACAACCACAAGTCCTAAGACTCTGCTGGCATCATTGCTAATGGGCAACGTCTGCCAGCGTCCAGCCTCTTGTCTCTTCTGTCTGTCAGACGTCTTTCTCAAAATTCGGTAAATCAATATTTCAGTATGCTTTAAAAAAAGGTGAAAAAAAACATTTTGCCGTTTCTGTGGCCCCTTTTAAGAATCTGTCATATAAGTTGAAGGAGACCTCAGCCAGTTCCCATTTTTGAATTTATATGCAGACATAACTTTGCTCAGATCTGACGTCTTATCTCTGCGCTATATTTTAGAAAAGTTTTCGGCCGGTGATTTACAACATGGCCATGCGTTACATACAAAGATGACATGTGAAGGTACACAGGAAGCCTGGCTGGCTTTGGGTGAACACAGACAAAAACACAATGAAGCCAAAACTCAAATCTAATGGGAAAAAATGGGTATCCCCTGGTCTTCTACTGCTGTTTGGGAGAAGTCTGCACACTGTAAATCTTACAGGTGCATCTACCTTGGGGGGTTAAAAGAACACCTGGACCTTAAATTTAACTGGTTATTTTCTTAAAACTTGTCACAGATTTACTTCCAGCTAGCAACATTCTTTGGTTTCAATGAGAACTTTTTAAACTATTTGCCCTTTGTGACATGTCTGAAAAAAAATAACCAACTAAAATTGAAGAATCCTTTTAAATTGTTGCCTATTTTAAGAGGCGAGATTTATCAGGAATTATGAAATAAAAAAAGGGAACTATAAAGACGAAGGTGGAGATGGAAAGGACGAGAAAAATCTAAAGAGGAATTAAGAGATCTTAGCGCATAGGGATGGAAGGAGGGCTATATAAACGAGTATAAATAGTTCAATAACATGCACGTGGGTTCTTGAGGGTTAATGGAAGGGTGGAGACAGATGGAGTGCAGACAACAGTGTGGGAAAAGGAGGGAGGATGAGTGAGAAGAAGAAAGAGGGGTGAGAGGAGGAAGGAGGAACCTAGTTGCCCCACCAGTCAACTTGAGAGTGTGAGTAGTTTCCTCCGTAGCCGTCACTGGTGTAGAAGTTACCAAAACCACCTGTGGGGGAAGAAACAGAAGAGAAAGTTAACAAATTAAAGGTGTATCCAATGAACAGTAATTAGGTTAGAACTCAAATAAGGTTATCCAATATCTCAACATCTTAAGTCCTTGATTTGGTCTTTGATAACCAATTTATTACAGTCACATTTTCTCAAGCAGTTCTAGAAAATTCTTGGCACAAGAAGAATGACAATATATAGAGCATAAAAACAGTAGTTATATCTCAAAGACTAGATTCTCACCTCCTCCGAAGCCACGGTTTCCTCCATGTCCTGCCTGGCTGCGACTTCCACGTCCTCCAAACCCTCCAGTGTTGGCTCCAGCGGCCGTCTGGCGATAATCACGTGCTCCAAAACCTCCAGAAAACCTGGTGGTGAAATCAAATACATTATCTGCAACAAATACACACTGAACTTTACTGCATTTAGACAAGAAATGTATGAGTTTAGCCCCTTAAACGACATTCATATTCAGGACAACCTCTTAGAGCGTCCTCTGTTGCTGCTCTTGTGCTGGTGTTCGTAGGCCAGGCTCTCAAGCCATGAGGGAACCTCCTGTTTGGCCTCTACTAGGATGTCCAGCAGGTCTTTAGTGATGTTACCGTTCTTATCATTGAAGAACGATGTGGCCAATCCTACATGTAAAAAAACAATGTTATAGTAGCAGTAACATGTAACACATGTCAAGGGGTGCTTCCTCTGACATTAGCTGTAGTCTTACCCAGGTTTCCGACTCGTCCTGTACGTCCAATACGGTGGACATACTCCTCTATGTCGCTGGGCAGGTCAAAGTTAATAACATGTTTCACATTGGAGATGTCCAGACCCCGAGCTGCTACCTGAGTACATAAGAGCAGAAATAATATCAATATTCAATCAATATTTTCTGCTAATGTTATTTGTGTATAACAAACAATGTTACAGTAAGTTTACCTTTCACGAGGATATATCTGATTACATATTATAATATGATCAGCGCCAGATTTTATTTGTACTGACCGCTGTGGCCACCAGAATGGGGCATTTTCCTGATCTGAACTGGTTCAGGGCCTCCTCTCTGTCTCGCTGGGAACGGTCGCCATGGATACTGGTGCAGGCGTAGCCCTCCCGATACAGGAAGTCCTCCAAGGCGTCTGCACCTTTCTTGGTCTCCACAAAAACCAGAGTCAACGAGTCCTTACCTGGTCAACCGAGAGAAAAGACACCTGAGGTTAAATATTAAAGGTGAGCGGATAATCATGGCGCAGCAACACAAACAGCTGATTTTAAGTTGCTGAGAATGAAGAAGCTGCAGGGTTTTTCAGTGTTCAAACCTCAGATTCTGAACACTGCAAAGCTGTAACCATGGAAAAAATGGACATGGGAAAAACAAGTGCCAACATACTATTACACTGCACGTGGATGTGACTTGTGACTAATAGATTGTGGCACCGTGGATAACATTGTTATTGTGTATCAGTAAAAGAACCCGAAAGAACGAGAAATAAAATTTTATACTCAACAAAATACTGATGTCAGCTTGTAAGCAGCTTAGTGACACAGCAGTTTGACACAATCTGAAGTTTTTGACACAGAAGTCACAATATTTTTTTAGAGAGCTTAAACTTGTCATTATCAGGGAAATAATACACCTGAAAGAATCATTATAATGACAATCTTGAAATGTAAATGTATGTCTACTGGTAAGGCTGTTTCAGTCCGTGATGTGATACATACATCTTAATAACATGCACCTGAAGATAGTTAACTGTTCATACAATAATGTTTTTCTATGAACAGAACAGTGCAACAGGCAGCAGGGGGTGCAGCGTGAATAAAAATGAAAAATAACCACAAGAATAAATAACTAACAGCATCAGCAGCACTGTGACTAGAGCCACTGATGGACAGAGTTTGGTCAAATGTTTTTCTAAATGCTCCTGCCCCAGTGACATTACCAAATGATTATAAAGTGGCCCACATTTATCCACATTTCTATCCACTTGTTAGCTGTTGAAACTACAGCATAACCAGACTCTCTCCATCGAGGCTTTGGGTCTGAAATGGGGACACCACAGCAACATACTGTACATAGAGATGCCAAAAAAAACTCTTGAAAACACAACAGACATGTTTGGTTTAAGCTGAGCAAACTTGACCCATGAAATGGTGCACAGAACCAAAAATAACAGACTAAACACGGAGTCTCCACTGACTGAGAATAATAATAAAGGCAAGCAAAATTATTTAAAAATATGGAATGACAAATACAGGTTTCTTGATTGAGGATCTTACCAGGTTTCTCTATGTTGTCTCCAGTATTGTCCTGTACCTCGCTGGGGATGACTTGGGATAAAACCACACCAAACCACCAACATGTAAACTGAACCGAATCACCAGCAGAAAACCAACTCTGTATGTTTAATGTTCCTGATGGACCAGAGGTTTACCACTAAAAGAAATGACTTATTTTCCAAACCATGAATGTGACTTTAAATGAGTTTTTACTGTAAACTGAAGCAAGAGAAAATATTTGTTGAATCCCTCAGGGTAGGAGGAACATTTCTTCTAATAGAACATTCTCACCATTGACGTCCTCAGTCAAAGAGAAAATAGAATTGGATGAAATGTCATCTATAAACCCTGCTGGATATTTCTTGCTCAAGGCCTCTTGCTAAGACAGAAAATGTCGACAGACTTTATCTGTGCTTTCCTATGTTTACGAAGATGCTACCTGGTTTAAATGTTTTCAAACTAAACATAACTATGAGAAAGCTCTGAGCTTTTCAAAATGTTTCCAAATGGTTGACAGACAAGGTGCGTTGATGGGCATTATGTTGAGCTAAACATGAGACACATAGTAATGTACTGGCTGAGATGCGAGGACGACAATATGACGATGGCAAAAGGATAGGGGAAATAAAACTGCACTGTGTGTATGTATGTGTGTGTGTGTTTGCAGTAACTCGACACAGATACACCTTATGAGTTGTTGCTGCATGACTGTCTCACCTGTAGCGCTGAGCAAGTCCAGGAGGAAGGACCTCTTATCGCTCTCCTCCACCCACACCACTTTCTGAGTGATGTTCTCTGACGTGGAACCAACTCGGCCCACCGCCAGGAAGATGTACTCCTCCAGGAAATCCCTGGCCAGGATCTGAAGGGGGAGCAGACGACTGTACTTATTAACAGATTCTTGGCACTGAATTGGCAAAAAGTGCAGCGGTTGTACTGTTTCCAATTCAGATTCCATTGATCCTAACATAAGTCTTGTTTCACTGAAAAGTAAAATCTACTTTTCTCTTTTAGTAAAAGCACTTTTTGACGAATAAGTCCCAGGAACTATGGAACCAGAGGAACTAATTTAAGGAGCTAAACTATTAACTGGAATCACTGCAAACACACCTGGATCTCTTTAGGAAAGGTGGCGCTGAACATCATGGTTTGTCGGATGCCTTTATGTGGCATGGTGTCTTGTTCGACGATGCGTCTAATCTGCGGTTCAAATCCCATGTCCAACATACGATCTGCCTCATCCAGAACCAGGTAGCTGAGGTGATGGAGACACAGAGGAAGAGGAAGAATAAATCTGACAATCTCATCTTTATAAAATATAATTACATGCAATATTTCTCATTCCAAAAGACTGATGATACTATAAAACTGAAACAGTCAATGAAAAAAAAAAATCATCTATTACTCCCTCCTGTCCGTGTCTTACTTGCAGTAGTCCAGTCCAATCTTTCCTCTCTCCATCATGTCCACCAGTCTTCCTGGTGTAGCCACCAGCAGGTGGCAGCCTCTCTCCAGGTCTCTGATCTGCTGGCCAATATCTGCTCCTCCGTACACGACACAGGGACGCACTCTGGACCGGTAGGAAAACTAGAAATAAAACAAGAAGGATGAAGAAATGCATGAGTAAATGTTTTCAGTCATCGGGGGAAGGTTTCAAGTTAATGTGTGTGAATGTATGTATATACCTTCCTGGCTTCATCATATATCTGCAATGCCAGTTCTCTGGTTGGAGCCAGTACCAGAGAGATGGGGTACTGCTTACGACGCCCATATTTCCCATTTTCCTGTAATACAACAACACCACAAAGTAGAAGATTAGTTCAAGAATTCACAGGATGGAGCTGATGTTTTCAGGGGTCTAACTCAAATATGAGCTTTGAATTTTATACGTCTGGTCACCATTTGTCAGGACTGACTCGTACAGTGGCTTCAAACCTGGAGGATGGCACCCATAGAGATAAATTTTAGGAGGTGCAAGAGTACTAATAAGATAAGAGAGGTTTAAAGGGTTGAAAGACTGCTGCAGGAACTACTCAAAACTCACTGATACATGCATCTGGTGACAAGGAAAAAAAATCTGCTTTGACCTTGTCAGTTTAATTACTTTTGATCTGTTGAATATTCATTATATCTTCCCCCCAAGAATCTTAGACATAAGGACGTCCCAATCAAGTATCTTTGCTGCACAGTGCTCATTTCACCCAGATTAGATTTGCATTCAAATCAGTGAAGCTACTTAGTATATTTAACAGATGATTTAAGACAAAATACCCTTAATCACAGCTTTCCTCTTAACAGTTTAGTATAATTTCTGCAGGGCAGCAGCTCTGAAACAGACAAGAACTGACTGTTCTTTGAGTATAAAGAGGTTCTTCTCCTTGTCAGGGACTGAAAATGACAGCTGCTGTTTGTTTGTTTGTGGTTCACAGACTAAAAATGTGTGTAAGAAAACGGCCCTATGAGAAGTTGGACGCTCAAGGGGGAGCTACTTACTGTCTTGTGTAGCTTTGTTCTGCGTAATAACTACTATTATTTACCAGCTCCAAATAAAGCTTGTTCTCTGTCTAAACTTTATGTAATGTTGTTGTTGTTTGACTGGTGTATACACTATAAAACTACTTATCTAATCTAAAAAAGTTACACTTTCTTCATGGCACATTACAGTTCAATGAAAATGCTCTACCTTAAAGTGCCTTTATTCAGGGGCTTAGATTTGTCGTTTACCTGTCCAGAGGCTTTAGCTGCATTAAGAGCTTCTCCTGGTCCATCAGTGTAGATCTGGCTGAGAATGGGCAGCAGGAACGCTGCAGTCTTTCCAGAGCCTGCAGACACAAAGTCAGCCATTTCCATCACCACATGCATTCAGAGTTATGACTTCACAGCATTATCTCAAGAATCTAACATCAATATGTTGCTGTGTTTTGTTTCTGGAGATGCTATGTACTGTATTGTAGGTGTGAGTATGTTTTCTACCTGTCTGTGCGCAGGCCATGAGGTCTCTCTTTGCCTTGACAATAGGAATGGCATATTTCTGGACAGGGGTTGGTCTGGTGTAGCGACTCAGAGCTATGTTACCCATGACGATCTCACCCATGTCCACATCTTGGAACTACACAACACAAGCAAAAATACAAATATTTATAAAAAGAGCAATCATCCTGCAAATGATATATGATACTGTTAACATCAGTAGCTTACACTCTCAATGTGGTGAGGGCAGTTCTGTCCTGTGGCCTCAACAGGAATGTCATCGTATTTCTCAAAGTTAATCCCAGTGTTGCTGCCAGAGAACAACTCACTGCAGAGGGGCAAAAAAAGTGCAGGTTAGTCCCATGTTCAGAATGAATTTTATGCAGTGTGATGATGTGCAATAATTCACATGAAAAAATAAACTAATTAAACTAAACTTTATGACTAACGTGTGACATTTGTTTGAACGCAGTTCATGCTCCAGGAGACTCACTCATTCTTCTTGAGTTATTTGACAGCATCATTTTGGTAACTGTCATATTCTGTAAGGCTTTCAGAAGCCTAAAAGACATAACTTCACTGATGACTCATATTTTTCCATTAATGAAACTGTTTAAATGCACAATTTCCATGTCTTAAAAGACTAAATTACAGTTCAATGACAGTTCTTATGTGTTTAATTGACAAATCTCGTTCAAAGAGACCATGAATAATTGTTTCTCATGTCATTTTCTCATGTCTGTTTCCTGAATTTAAGTTTTTGTTGAGTTTTTCTTTGGTGCAGGATAAAAAGTCAATCACAAGAGGAATTGTCTATTCATCGTAAAATCTATTCAGTCACTTTGTGAACATCCAGGACAAAACTGATACCAACAATTCTTTTCTCTCTTCCAATGATAACCAATCAAAGTTAAGGTTATTAAATTACCCAACTTTTGTCTATCTGGACAGCAAAACCACAGACTCACTGTTCAAGGCGTTCATTACGTGGAGTTGGTTTGGACCAGTCTCCATCGTCTCTGGACTCCTCCACCCAGCGGCTGTTTCCCCCTCCTCCTCCACCACCAAACCCACCGTGATCGAACCTGAGCACAACACACAGACGGGGACGATACAAGATGCTCAAGTTTAATGTTCAGAGGTGAACTTTTTCCTTTCATTGTAAACTTCTTTCTTCTTCTTTCTTTGGCGCCTTAACCTGAAGTTGTTTCAGTACAATGACAAAATAACAAAGAAGTCTTTTATTGGAAGTTATTTGATCTGTCTCTGCGTCTCATGTTCTTACCTCCCTCTATTAGCGTTGCCTCTGTCATTGAAGAATGCAGACTTCCCTCGGTTGTTGCCAAAACTGCTATAGGCGTCTTTGGCTGTGTTCCAGCCGCCTGCGTCTGACAGGAGAATGTGTGCATGAGAAGACAGCTTCATAGAATCAGTATTATTAGAACAGTGTTCAGCAGGGAGCAGAAATGACTAAAACTGGTCTTTGGATTGAAATATAGGCAGCGTTTACTGTGAAACTGTGAAATGTGATGCGTTTCTGTCAGAGAACAGAGTTTTCCTTTTTAGATTTTCATGTCCACAAAGTCTCATATTCACTGTCACAGCAGCTCTACAAAGCACCATCAGTGGTGTTTCATCTTCCCTTTGGTTCTAGTTTTGGATAAACAATATAAACGTCTGCACGGCCACCATCCCTCCCAGAATCCATCCCTAACTGTCCACCTATGTCTACAAGAATCAACTCCAATAGAATGACTGTAAAACATATATTAAGGTCATTTTTAAGGTTTTTTCTTCATATTTTGACTCAATCGCTAATTCAATGGTGCTTGCATTATAGAGTCTACATAAGTGTTTGTTTAGTTGTTTTCCTTTTGGGAAAAAAATTCATGTGCACTTACATTCACAGACTTGTGTCTCACAGTCACACTAATCAGAGAACTGTGACATTAACTGAAATCTATCTGTGACAATGTAAATCCAAGCATAAAAGACATTATACACACATAGATCTAGAGAACATGGAGGAGGCTGTACAGGGAAGAGAGAAGATACCTGACAAACATTTTGCTTGTAGCTGACAAGAAAGCTCTGACAGGGGATTAGTGTAAAGCTGATCCTTTTTCAGGAGATATATTTAATTGAAAAGTTACCCTATTTTTAAATCCCACCTTTATTTTCGTAGCCACCAAATCCCATTGGCTGTGCTGGGTTGATGGGGTTGAAGGATCCTCCCCTGTTGCCACGGTAACCACCTCCTCCGACGCCACCTCGGCCCCGCTCCATGCGAGGCGGGCCCCGAGTAAACGAGTTGCTGGTCATCCGGTTGTCATGGTAGCCGTTGACAAAGTTGTTGCGCCCCCCCGTCCCAACCGTCTGCAGAGGGAGAGAGGACAGTAAATGATCCCAGTATCAGAGAGCAGCACATCTGCAGGATTATTACTCATCACTGCTGTTAGAGTCAGAGTGTGGATACTGTTTCAGTCCTCGCTGATTCCAAATAACAGGCTGATCAACATCACAGAATCTTTTAATACATAAAAAATACAATCTTGATGAACTGCTTTTACTGCAAAGTTACAAAAGGACAACAACATTTAAAAGCAGGCTGCAGTGTTTCACAGGCTCTGTTTACACACAGTGAACAAATATTTAACTGCCAGGATGCTGGAAGGAGTTTTGTAAAGTTTTCCATGTACAGCAAACAAATATATTGGGATTACTGCTTACTATGGGTGTTAGAAGTTGCAAACATTTTTTTTTTTTAAAAGCTGGCCGATAAGCATTTGCCACTTTTCAGATATTTGGTATACATCAAATTGTTCACTTTTCGACATGTTTTCAGAAACACAACTGATGTAATAAGCCAACTTCTACTCCCCTGTGACTCAGTCATCTCTTGAACACAATTAAGTGTCAGTGGCATATTTAATGGCTTTATGTCATTAGACAAATGCTTGACTGTAAAAAAAATTATTTGAACAAGGGCGAACTCTGCCTCTGCTTACACACTTAGATAACAGGATGTTCCCACCCTTTGCTGTTCACCGTGAATTCACATCAGTAGGATAACACTTTATTCTGAAAATCAAAAGTTGTATTTCTGCCCCTCGAGCTATTAAAGCTCTGACCCACTGTTAATTAATACCTGCTTGCCCTCTAACTGTTTTCAGTACAGCTGCTTGTCTTTTAACCGTGCTTTGGCTGCTGCTGGTCATTTGCCACCACTCACTGCACACAGCTAAATGACTCTGAGTTTGGTAGAGGTTCAGAGAGGAACTTACAGTTGGCTGGAGGTGCGATGGTGTAGCCACCTTGTCGACCAGCAGCAAAGGCATTTCCTGCTGGACGGGAAGAAAGTGTTTCAGTTGTGATTTTTTATCAGTAACAGATACAGTTAATAAAGGTGCCTTGTGGAGTTTTTGACCACTAGCAGCATTATAGAGCAACATACAGAGCCATGTTTTTGCTCACATCCTGCCACTGGTTTCACACTATTCCACTAATCGACAGTTTGTGACAGTGAAGTGGAAATAAACATAGCATTGTGCTGACAAAGACAGGGAAGAAGAGTGGAGACTAGGAGACTGGGATGAAACAGTGCACGATTTTAAATGTACACAAAATGAGCTTTGCAAATGTTTTATAAGGAAGGTAATACAGGGATTCACAGAATTAATTTTAGGGGAATAAAACTAAAAGGAAACATGAGTTTGCTTGTTTTTTTGTTTACAGGAAAACTCCACAGGACAGCTTTAATTTGACCCCACTCACCATTTTTGGAAGCGTCTTTGTTCCGTAAATGTGGAGGAATGTATCGCCCTGTAGAGAGAGGCAACATCAGTTTCCTTCCTTAGAGCTCTGAGAATCTGAATGTGTGATAATATAAAATCTAAATAAAGACACAAAGTCACCAAAACCACTGTGATTCTGACTGACTGTGGTAACTACAGGTTGTTGCCATGTGTTTACACAAAGTGGACAATACAAAATGAAAAAGCACAAGAAATTACTGTTATTGTTAAGAAATCTGAGATGCACTGAAAACATGCATTTTTATTTGGCCCCTGTTCTCCCATAAATACCCTGCCTTCAGTGATCTATTGTGCAACTCTGAAGCACGGCAGAAAGGAAATCCAACATATATTTCCAAAGTTATCATCTAATCTTGCTGCAAAAATGCATTTAAACTGTACTGGACTTAAATGGTCAGTCAATGGATCAGTTTTTATTTTTAAAAGAATCCCAGTTCTCCCAGTCTCCCTGTCTTTCCAAATTTGTTCTCTTTGAAGCATGCCTCATTTGCTGTTTTAATGATATCTCCACCCTTGTTACCATGTTTTTTATTTGTGGAGGTAAAATGTTCATGTTTATGAGTGTGTGTTCACGTTAGTTAGTGAGAGAAAATGAAAAGTTGTAAGACTTAGAGCAAAAAAAGATTTTGACTCCTTACTGCTATTGCCTCCACCTTGTCCGTCTGCTGCACTCAAGTCTAGGACAGCGAGCTGGAAAAAAGAGACAAACAGTCAGAAAAACATAGACTCATAGAGTCATTTTCCATTGAACAAACTATCTTGCCTTATTCTTCAACCATCTCGACACCTCAAGCTCAAAATTTTGCTGAACTGCAGCAACATTCCTGTTAATTAGACATTCATTCTCTTTCAATCATTACAACTTTTTCATCCAAGTCAACACTTTCAATATTTTTTTTCTTTCTGCAAATTTACATTGCTTCCATGCTGGATTTTTCCCACTGCAAATCAAAAATGAACATAAAAACAGATGGGTGGAAACTCACTTAATGTGACTTGAAACCAGAGCTTACTGAGTCATGGCCCACATAGTCATGTATATAAAATGCTGGGAACCCTAATACAGATCACCAAACTCCACTGTAAAAGGTTTTGTTGAAGGCAAATATCAATATACAAGCAGGGAGCAGAAACTTAAGTGTCTAGATTTAAAGGAAAAGGACACAAAAATGTATCTGACTTTTTTGCATTTCAGAATCAGACAACTCTGCACACCTATTTTGAAAAATACTTTAATTCCAACATGCAGAAATCCTATTATGGATCTGTCACTAAACTGCACACAACTAAAACCGGTCTGAGACACTTTACAACAGAGGACAGCAAAGTGATGAGATGCAAAAGATTTCATGTTGGTGCATCCAGCCTCTGTTGAGGAAACAACTTTGAATTTTATGCTTTCACCTCCAGGAACTGAATTTAGGTCTTAGGATGGAATTCTCCTCTGCACTGTAGCAGTGATGAACAAGGCTGATAATATGAACTAATTTCTGCATAAAAACAAAGCAAGTGCGGCTTTTTTTTTGCAACCTAACTGAAACAGAGGATGTATAATTTGTTTAAATTATGTCAGTGTTGTGCATCCAACTCCCTCATATGCATTTTAGCAGTTAGACCTTTGCAAAATATCAATTGAGAACATTAAGTACTTTTCTGTTGCCATCCAACTGTCTGAGCAGTCAGACACAGATAGACTACGTTGCTGGTGACGCAGATAAAATGAGCATTTTTTTTAAAGCGGGACGCAATCAAGACCAGCATGAAAACTGTGCAACACTGCGTATAATCGTAAAGCCGGTGGACTAAACTGTCAAACGCCGCATTGTTTGTGAATCAGTCCCGCTAGCTCCATCACCGCATACCTCCATTTTATTATTGTATCAAGCTGCACGACAAACGCAGTGAAGATAATAGTTGAAGGGTGCGTTTCATATGATTACGCAGGAGGCCCGCCGGAACCTCTCGTACGTCATTTGTTATTAATCTCTCCGTTACAATTACAAGCTTGTCCGTCGTGTAAGATGGCTATCACGCATACCAGCCACACTACAAGTCTTTTAAATCATGTGGGCAACACTTAACTGTAGCAATGTGTGGCAATAATTCAACAGTAAGGTGGCAGAACACCACATTGTTTTCGACACCGTATGGTCCGTTCCCCGCTCCGCAGCCACTTTCAGTCACGCGAGTGCTGAATTGAAACGCACCCAACGCCAGCTAGCAGGATAGCATCTGGTTAGCGGTGTTTTTATGCTAGCCGGCAAGCTAATATTTATCCCTGACGTTATAACACTTTATCAACTGACGCTGCAAGACACATTAAACTGACACGGCTTACCTGCTGCTCTAGACCGTGGGCATTTTCGACGGCCACATGACTCATAACTATAGAATATGGAGGAAAAATGATGTCGTTGAAAAAAGAACCTCTTTGTTTGCCGGGTTTGATGTAATGTTATTTTCTCCTTTGCCTCTGCCCTGTTTCTGTGGTTACGACAGATGACAGTTATTTCATTGGCTTACAACAGTTACACGTAACTTTACAAAATGCTATTGTTCAATTTAACGTGATGATAAATTCCTGTATTTTAGCTGCAAGGATGGCACTTCATGCAAACTCAGCTGATGTCGGTTTGTTCTCTAGCTGAAGCTGAGGTGAAGCCGTCATGTATACGTCAAGTCAGCCTGAATAAAACAGACACACACATCCGGTCACGCCAAAATAAAAGCCCTTCTACAAACATTAGTCAATGTAATACTTTGCTTGATGATGTACTAAATCTAACTTAAGCTATATGATGAAATTAATCTAACTAAAGCCACATCAAATGAAAACCTAACTCAACTTCAGAAAATATGACTCTATTGTGCCAAGATAATATTGTCCCAAACTAGTGAGGGCGAGTCAGTTTTCAGGGGTATCTTCTAAACGTTAGTGCAAGTAGTCTTAACTATATGTTGCGCATTTCCTGGTTGGCCACAATTAGGTAACGAGTCTTTAAAGTTAAAAAATATTCCAAACTTTAATTTTAAGTCCAACTCAATACCTTTACTTCCGGACCACCGTCGGCTAACGCTAGCTAACTTGACCGATTTATCTAAAATTAATCCGGACACCGCGAGAATTAAATGACGATTTGTCGCGATATTTTTATGTGTCCCAGTGGGGCACAGTGCAGATTATCACTTGCGTATTCATTTTAGTTCCATTACTTTTTAAAATACCGACACACAAACATGTAATATGAGAATTCACACATTTATTTCACTGTGTTACCCTAAATCAGTCTGGTTTTAAGAAAAATATATTGTGCATTATACACCAAACCCCATTCATACATTGTTTGCTGTAGGGGAAAAAGGTGATAATTTAGGTGAATTTTAGTGGGGAAATTTGAAACTGTAGTAATATCCCAGATGGTGGTGAGGATGAGCTGAACACATGGGTACCATCTGCACAGAGCTTTTATGGGCTAAAAAAACAGTTTCAGAAGATATACTTTAACAAACTAAAATCTGGCTCAGTCTTGATGGTGCACAGTTTATTAGACGGCATCCTATGCAGCTCAGTCAGTAACCTATAAAAGCTGGAAATCATATTTCACCCCCAGCTGCAAAACAGCTTTGCATCCAGGTCTTATTTTAGTCAGAAATTCACTCCCAAGAGATGAATATAAAACGAGGGAGAGAGAGGGAGAGTGCAAGTTGAAAATTGTTTAGCTTTGGGAAACTTTTACATCCTCAGTGCCATGAATTCACATTAACACTTCACACTAAATTGATAAACCCACCTCTTCAGGATTGTGACTGAACGTTGCAGACAAAGTACAAGTGATTATATTTTCCCTTCATCTCTAGTTTTTTCTTTCCATTTCTCACAAAGGACCCTGAAAGACTATTGCTGCCTGGTTAGACATGACAGTCACCTGTCCCTGCACACAGTGGTGCTAATACAGCACACTGTAACCTTTCTTTTGCTGGCCTTGCTTGTGTGTGTTTTGGTGTTGGAGCACATGGGCGTTTTGCTGACCTGGTGCTCGATGCTTTGGCCTTTACTTGTCTGGATGGACTTTCCAGACTTGTATCAGGAAACATTTTGGTGATTTAACAGGTGTTTAACAGTAATCTGAGTTTGTGCCAAGTGTTGATTTGTGTTCACCGCTGAATGCATCATGCTGGGTGTCTTTTTACACTCCTCTAGTGTGTGAATGGGAACTCCCTGTTCGTGTCAGGTCATCAGATGGACTTCCAGGGGGCTTGGAGCAACACTTCCCACTTGTGGTGGAAATGAGTAATGACAGTTTCTTTAGTTGCTTCACTTTGCCCTTACTTTTGTATTATTTATATATAGGCTGTTATATAGTATCCCTTCACACCCACACTGCACCAAACATCACTTACTTTATACAGGATGTCAAATTCTTAGTAGAATTACATGGTGTCAACTTGGAAACAACACCGACAGGAAACAGGTCAAATCTGAGACCTCATTAAAGTAATAACGTTTCCAACTGCGGTGCAGGGTGTTAACAGAGGGTCACTCTCTGGAAGGACCAGAGGTGTGAACAGACTCTCTCTCTCTTAAGTTAACTGCAAATACAACAAAGGAAAATCCCAGTGCACAGTCACAGGGGAATAACATGGGATCTGACTTTCAAACCCCCTAATTTTTTCTGTCTTTGTCTCTACGCTTGCGCATTGACTTCACATTATATTGTTCGCAAATGTTTGGCAGCAAGTGTGCACATGTATTGTGTATATTGGCTGTCAGGGTGTGTGCATACCTGTTGGGGCCGCTGTCATGACAGACAGATGCCTGAAGATGAAGCCGTCACACCCATATAATAAATTTGACAACTGCCAGTTAACTCGTGAAATGGACAGTTATTGATGGAGTGGGAAATTTTAAAGAGAAACTGAAATCTAAATATTTGAGGCAGGAGCTTCTTGGAGTAATTTGAATCACTGTTCCTCACAGATTGGCACTGCGTAACAGGTGCCAATCAGTTTCTATCTATATGTCTTCCATGTTCAAGTTTAAGGTTGGTAAAGCACCTCAGCGTGTAACTGTGAAATGTGGTGGTTGATGTCATATCCTTTCACTCATCAAAGAGCAAAGATAATTTGATAAGCACTGCTGAATATGATAAGACACAGAGCTGATGTTTGCACTTATATGAATGACTTTCTAATTTGGAAAACAAGTTCTGCTCTGGTCTAATTTGAGAGTAATTTCTTCATAATTCCCTTTCCTGGAAAGTACCAGAGTCAAAGGAAATTCAGGCATTCACTGTTCGATACATGTGATAATGTGAACTCGGGTTACAAGGACACAATTCAACAAAGGTCGCAAAGATCTTGGCCTGAAGTAGGAGATGACTTACACAGCTCTCATTACATGTACCTGCTGTTCAACTCTTTGAGTGGTCTTACAGGTCTTATCTGGAGAAGGAACAACACATGCTAATACAGGTATGAATACATGCAGAACATAAAGAAAACAAATTATGATATGATTCGCATGTGAGATCTACTGATAATGTGGGAATAATTGAGAGAACAAGCTTATTCATGCAGGTATAAATGCAAACACCCATGACCAGATTGTGTTAATATATACAGACAAAGGTCACATGTTAACAGGTAGAGCTGGGGAGTCAATGTAATCTATAATTTGTAGTAACATGAGCAAAAAAATCTTCAGGATATCTCAACCTCTACTACTTCTTTGTTGAATCGGGTGGGTTAAGTTATGCTGCTACATTTTGTCCAACTATGTCAAACTGTGGTTGTTTCTTTGACACATATCCATAACTCTAGGTTTTCCTAGAAGCAGTGCAACATGTGCAGTATTTGTATTTTGGGCTTTTGAGTCAACAAATGGAACAAATGGCTCGTTGTATTGGTTGGTTGGTGGTGGTCAACCAAAATTAAACACTGAGGATGTTGTAGAAGTTTAAACTGTGACCCACAAACACATATTCAACACGCATATATCTGTGTGTTTGCTGTGGTTTCTACTCTGTTCCCATTGGGTTGCTAATTTTATACAACCCCCCCCCCCCCACACACACACACACACACACACACAAACAAACACACAGGATGTGTATTCAGTGGCTTGGTCAAGTTGAATATAAGCTGCTCTAGAAGAGCAGGTTAATATTCAGACTACACAGCCTCTCATTGCTGATTGGTTCTACAATAAGTGATTCAAATTCCATCCATGCATCATATCTACATATGAGTCCAGATTCTCAATCACACCAGAAAATGATTATTCAAATCATACTAGTTTGCTACAATTATCCTGTGTTAACGTTGTTGGGAGCTCTGGAGGCAGAAACACATTGGAAAAAGTTCACACGGTTTCATAATCAACTTGTTTAAGTTAAGTTTGCAGCCATCCTCACCTGATATCCAGCAGGACCAGGTTACCAGCACAGCTGGATTAGCTTATTAAGAAGCCCCCAGGTAAAAAAAAAAGTGGTATTAGGGCCCCTGTTAGCCCTTGTTTGACTCCAGGTGGGGACATTTGCAGCATGTCAATCCTTTCTCTCACTCCCATGTTTCCTGTCTGTAGCTCATTCATCCAATAAAAGCACAACAATACCACAGAAAGTTATCTGAGAAAAATGCAGATGTGATTGGCCATGATTGTCAACAGCTGCTAACACCCCTCTGATAAATGATGATGTATTCCCTCCGATCCCACCACCAGGAGAAGCACAGGTGTAAATAATCAAATTAACGATGGCTGAGTCTCATTGAGCTGCTTCGGTTTCAGGGCCCTGATAACGTGCTTGGTTCACTTTACTTACAGGGACACGTGAACAGAGCATAACCATAGTTAAAGTTATCAAACCTTTTTGAAGGTGAAAAGACATTTTGAATAGCTTGTCAAAACCACTTCATTTTACAATGTAGATATTTTTGCATATCATATTCACCAAGTATTTTGTTAGCTTACTTTCTTATTACTTATTCCAGCACAAGCAAAAACTGCTTTGATTACTTCTGCACCTATATTCAGTCTGACTGTTTCCTGTCTTGTTTGATGATTATCAATTCATTAAGAGAAACACTGACATTTCCTGACAACTGTGCAGCAGCCAGTATTATAGCATTATGAACTTGAAAAACCCTCTTGTCATTTTTTTTGCACTGAGCTTGTGTGGGATGGGTCTAGCCAGTAACTTTCCACTTCCAGTCTGTAACTTTCCACTGCGGCAGAGGCAGTTGTCAATGTCCTTTTGACTGACTGAGTTGTGGCATGTGCGCTTGTTGTGGTGCCTTTTAATAGATTAAGTGAAATCTGTTTCACATACCATGACCTGCTGGTTCATGATGTGTCCTTGCTTCACATCGTTTTACTTTGACTTCCCTTCCTCATAAATCACGAGCTACATTACTAGTGAATTACATAACGAGACAGATGAGGTTAACAAGGATCAAAATGTATGCATACCATAGTGATATGTAAAATAAAATAATGCACACACTGTGTCCCCAGCATTACTGACTGGGGGCATGGAGTTTAAAAGACACGTGTTTAACAGGCAGCAATGAACTAAAAAGATGTTTACCAATTCTAGTTTAACGAGTTACCCCGTTAACATTTGCTAATTAGCACTAAATACAAAGAACAGAAGAGGCTGATGTGAAAGGAAAGGCTGTTTTCAAAATTTCATGGCAATCCTTTCAGTAGTAGCTAAGATATTTCAGTCTGGACCAAAGTGGTGGACATACTGAAAAAAAGAGACTGCATTGGATGTGTTGGGTCTGGTATATTGTACAGTTGGTGGCAGAATGAATCTACCAGAGAACCTGAAGCTGCTGGATGTCCCTCTTAAAAAACAGAAACACTCACAGTGGATTTCTTTTGAAATTTTCTGTCAAGCGCATCATTTCTGAGAAAGCCAGTCCGTGAACATTGTTGGTACACAATAGCCCTCATGTATAACTCCTGGTGGATGCCTTTAAATGGAGCAGAGCGACCTGTTTGGTTAGATGTTTTTTTCCATTAAGAGTTGACTTGTGAGTGCCAAATGGTGTCAAGTTCAACAGACAACTGGTTTGCCATACAGTAACAATTATATCTTATTCATAAATAATTGGCAAAAGCCTATAAAAGTAGAGTAATCCCAGCATGAACCTGTATAAACTTGTTGTAGCTGTTGTAGCTGATCACACAAATTTTGGGACAAGACGACAAGGTGAGCAGCAGTGACTGAAACACTGAAGATGTTAAATAAAAAGAGACTAGGTAGGTCTAGGTAGTTCCATCTCTATTTTTTATTGTGCACAACAGATGGTGTAAGATCTCACTACAGTCAAATGCAGGAAGACAACTCAGAACTGGCACCTAAAATCATTCCTGAGAAAAACCACAATAGCCACATTCAGAAATGCCAGTCATAGAATAGGTTATAATTTCTCAAAGTCCCCCCTTACACATCTGTGATCAGGCGTATTTCTTACAAAACAATACAATAACATGATAAATCACAATTATGTTCATTAAAAAAATAAACTATTTGAGTGGAAGATACCATTTTAGTTCTGCAAAGTGTAGAAAAAAACAACAAGATTTCATTAAATGTTTATTTTCCCAAGACATCCTTGTGTGCAACTTAGAACAGGTTGTTCAACAGTTTGTTTGAGCATTAGCACATACAACACGCATCATGCGTATCTTTTATAATAACAAAGTATTACTCTCTAACCCTTGAAAATGACTGTCCTTTCAAATACGAAAGACAAAAAGAAAACGAAAACATAGTAGAAAACATTTCCAGTAAAATTTAAATTAAGGCAAAGTCACTGCAAATTTCACATTCACTATGAATTTCCATATCATGAAAACATCCCTATGAGGACAAATCAAGAATATGTTATCGTACTTGTACACAACAAAAGAGCACGTCACAGTCAAATGTAAATTCAGTTGACATTTTAACTATTCTGCAAATAGTATGTCATATTTTGGAAAATACATAAAATCAGCCTTCTGTACTTATCTCTATCACTAGGTTTGCATAAAGAATTACAGGTAAAACCATCCATACATCCCTGTCTATGCTACCACTTGGCACACTGCACACTACCAGAATCTCAGCAAATAGTGCCCTGTGGTGTTATTGCCGATTAAAATCAGTGTTGTTTTATATCACTTTCTGTACAATTTTCACTAATCTCCTTTCCAGTATGGCAAAATGTGACCAGACGTATTCAAGAATATTAGCATTAGCTTTGAGAATGCAAAAGTTCATGTATAAAATTATGCTAGTTGCTATTTTGTTTTGTAATTTGTTATCACTTGGATTTTAATATGTTGTTGTGAAATTATGTTTCCATGACACAAATGTCCTTCACTTTTAGCTTTTTAACTGTCACTGTAAAGTTGCTGTATGCTAAAGTGCACATACGACTGGGTAAGTTACCAATGGTTCAGTCTAGTTTTAGTGTATTTCTTGAACGGATACAATATGTAACATGAGCTTTTTGTTGTGTAGGCTACATGGAAAATACCACAGTATATTCTTGTACAAAAAGAAGTGCTGTAATTTAATGATGTCCCCTGTTTTCCTGAAGACTTGACCCCAACAGAGTTCTGAGGCAGTAACTTGACTCAAGTCATTTTGGAGCCTATAAGGAGAAATAGATGAAGAGAAAGATCCCTACAGAGCAAATTACCACCAGTCCTATGTTCAGGATGATTCTGGTTCGTGGAGGCTCATCGAGAAGATCATCTACAATCTTCTCCTGTTCCTGAACTGTAATGACCTGAGTTTTGGATGGTTTCTCTTGGAGGCCACAGAACCACTCTAAAACCTTGATATACCTCCCACCCTCCACTCCTCCCCCTCCAAAGCAGCCCTCCCCTTCCTCCTCCCCATCCCTCACTTCTCCTTCTTCTACCATTTTGGGGTCTGTAATCAGTGCATAGCAACCACTCTGAACTGGATGTTGGGTTTCATTGTCAGTGGCTGTGATAGTATGACTATTGCTTAGTTGAGCATTTCCATGATTGGCCTCAATACCATTGAGCTTGTTTGGGTGGTCTTGACAATTTTCTTTACCAAGCACACTGTTTCCGTTTAAGGCTTTATGGTTAAGAGGCTTCAATGTACTGATGTCGTCTTCAGCTTTTTCATTTAATTGCTGTTTTAGCCGCTTTCTCCTGTTTAACCCCCACAGAGTAGTTGTTCTGATTTGTTCTTTGTCAGGGGGGAGGAGTGCAGAGACTCACAACAACAGTCACCAAAGCTGCAACCCAAAACAAGATGGCTGCCACATACATGAAATGGACATCTTTGATGAAAGACGGCCGCTCATCAGGCTGATCGCAGTGTGGCTCACGGTAAACAAACGCCAACACCAGACGCAGCGCTCCGAGTGCAAACCCTGCCATCCCACCCCAAAAGGCACCAGTCTCATTGCAGCGATGCCAGAGGACACCAAGCAAGAAGACAGCAGCTATGGGTGGAGTCAGATAATCTGATACTTCTTGGATGTAATAGAACATCTGGCCTCCCTGCATGATAATGATGACTGGCACCCAGGCAATGCTAATGATCACCATAAAAATCACAAACAGTCTACCAACAATCACCAGCTCTCTGGATGAAACCTGCTTCCGTAGCATCTTATAAATATCCAGAGTGAATATGGTGCTTGCCGAATTGAAGATGGAGTCCAGGTCGCTCATTAGAGCAGCGATCATGACAGCCATCATCAGGCCACGGAGACCAACAGGCATCACTGACATGACGAGCCGTGGGTAAGCCATGTTGCTACAGCCAGCCGCAGATCCGCACACTTCCATGCAGTGCTCTGGGCTAATACATGCCAACTCATCTGCAAACAGGATCCTGGAAATCATCCCTGGAATCATGATGATAAATAAATAAGACATTTAATGAGTCTACAGTCAGGATTTTAGTCATTACTTACTTAAAAAGCATCAAATTACTCTACCTGGAATGACAATGACAAACATAGGCAGGATTTTCAGGAAGCCAGCCATGATGGTAGAACCTTTGGCATGGGCGATGTTCTTTGCTGCCAGAACCCGCTGTACAATCACTTGATCTGCACACCAGTACCTGGAACACACAGTGAGAATGACTGAAGTTAACATCTGGTCCACCACAATGTATCCAGCTGTATATAAGGGAAGGGCAAGGTAGCTCCAGTGATGGTCTGTCTGTCTATCGATCCACCAGATTGGTCCAGACATAACTATCTCAATCACAACTAGATGCCATTAACCTTTGTACAGACATTCATTGTCCCCAGAGGATGGATCAAACCAACTATGGTTATATATATCAACTTTTCATCTGGTACCACCGTTTTTTTACTAAAATCTCTCAACAAATATTGAATGGACTACATGGCACCTAGAGGATGCACCTATATGGCTTCAGTGATTCTAATTTTTCGTCAAATGTCACCAGCACGTCATTGTTTTCATTAATCTAGTGAAATATCTCAAAATCTACTGGATGGATTAGAGACATTTGTTTTTTACGCCAAGTGTTTTGCTAATTAGTAAAAACTACTCGCTGTAACATCTAGCTTTAGCTTAGTAACCGTGTCTGAGAAGCCTAATATTGGCAAAAGAAGAAAAACTGGGTGATTTACAAAAAATCTTCTGGGGATGATACACATTCATATGTCATCCTACACAGAACTGAACCTGTTAAAAATTCTGTTTTGAAAAACATGAAAGACTTAGACAAGTACCAAATAGAGGCAGGAGTCTGGCCCAGCAAAAAACCAGGCCAGGGCAGGTCTGGATCCCTTGGGCCTCGAAGGATTTTCAGTGCATCTGGTTTTGGGTTGAGGTGGTGGTGGCAGGATTCAGAATACGTCAGATTGGGTGAAGACAACAAAATGGCAGAGATGTTTGGAGTGGCTTGCATGTACTTGATCCTCACCCCTTAAAATGAAATGGGAGGACATAGCTTACTATTACGAAGGTATGCAGATCAAATTGTAGTTTATTCAATAACATGGTATGAATGGTATAACCTCAGTGCACAACACACCTTCAAGTCCTCCCACTTTGAAGAGGCTGATGCCTGTAAGGCAGAGCGCTCCAGCAATCATGAGGAATGCCTGAACTGTATCTGTGTAGATGACAGCAACCAGACCTCCAGTGACTGTCAGCAAAGCAGTCATGGCAATGAGCAGGATGATTGACAAATAGAGGTTCCATCCTAAAGATTCCTTGATGAACAAGGCTCCGGCATAGAGGTCCACAGACAGCTTGGTGAAGATGTATAGAATGAGTGATAACGCAGCAAAATACACCTTCAGTCTCCTCCCTCCAAACCGTTTGGACAGATACTCTGGCATAGTGTAAACTCCGGACTGAATGTAGACAGGGATAAACACCCAGCCCAACAACTGGAGCAATAATAGAGCATTGAATTCCCATGCAGCCACGCTGAACCCACTAGCAGCACCGGATCCAGCAAGTCCAATGAAATGCTCACTTCCTATGTTGCTGACGAATAGAGACGCTCCTACAGCCGCCCAGTTCATGGAGCGACCAGCGAGGAAGTAGCCACTCACTGTGTTCCGATTGGCTTTCCACATGGCCAGGAAGCCGATTGCAAGGACCACGATGAAGTAGATTACTACAACGATGATGTCTGCCACTTCCATAGTGGGAGCTGTTGCCATGTTTGAACACTTTAGCAGCTGTTAAACAGAGCTGAGTTAACTTCTGAGTTACTTGAAGAGTAGCACTGTGGTTTTCTGTTTCCTGTTTAAATCTGACCTCTGTGTGTCAAGCATCCGTCAGTCAGGGCTACTCAGCTTTGTGGGAGAAGTCGGGCAAAAATGACTCATATATATTATCTGCACATTGTATTTCAAGTAGTTGATCCTACGTAGTTAACCTCAGCTTTGGGAATCAATGCAGGTTATGGTGTGGCAGCTTACGAAATGGCAGTACATTGTGTCTGTTGAGTTTTGACTAGGGAGCCACAAGAAAAAGAAGTCATCTGGATCCTGCAACAAAGACAAATGTACAAATAGAATTTATCAAAGCAATGCAAATGATGCTGTAACCAGTGATAGTGATGGATAACACAAAAGGAAAACTCTGCATGGGCAACAATGTGGTCTATTAATGATTTAAATCACCCTCAGATTACATCAGAATATTGTGCAGCTAAGCTGTCAAAGATGGGTGTACTTGAGTAACATTTGAATTTCCATGTAACAGTGGAAAAACAACAACATGCCACAACATCACACTAGGTTCATGTTCACTCTTCTGCAATGGAGTTAACCCTAAACCTGAATGAGTTTTCTTTGTGTTCAGTTAGAAAACACAAACTTAACCTTATTGCTTAACCTTTAAGTGAAGAGCCATCCATCTTTGCTCTGAGTTCATCAGTACTGTACAGGTTGTCTATAAGAAGCTCTTAATTTGAAATAAACATTTCCGTAAGAGTAATCTCAAACAGATAAAGGTTTATTTATCTTTAAGAGAGCAAAGACACCAGTCAAACGGTTGCCTATTTCTGAAATGACATGATGTGGTGGTGGTGAGCAGTGCCATCACTGGTCGTGTTACAGGACTGTAGTATGAGGGTCCTGCATCAGGGCTGGTGCTTGTGTTTGTTTCCCATGTTTGTTGCTGAGTGGAGTGCTCCAGTCTGTGGAGGACAACTAGTCTTTGGAAAAGCAAACCCTCACCACACAGCTTCCCTCCATTCGCAGGAAAATATTCCACCAGTGCAAACGGCCGGCAACAATAACATCAGTGACATTTCCTCACCAGAGAAAATAATTACCTTTCTGTGGCAGTGCACATAATTTAACATATACTTGTAATGAACCATTTGCTATGCCATTCCATTAGTTTTTAATGCAAAATATGTTGTTACTGTGTGATGGATCTATTACTGTAATACTGCAATGGAGTTATGTCACATTAGTAGCCTTCACTATTTCTTTATGTACATTTGTAAGTGAGGTGTGCCTGTGGACATTAGTTAATCACATAGAAACAATTCGTATGAATTAAATACAGAATATCACCAAACTATTTTCTGACTCTTAACAAAACAGCTGATGCAGGTAAGTGCAGAACAAAAACTCGCGTTGATCGTCTATCGCAGTATTTTCAACGCTCGGTTTGTAAAAGAGTTTCGGACTTACCTGCTCTCTCGTGTCGTCTCCCTGTTTGTCTTTGGGGAGGGAAGTTTACCACCAGACTGACTTCAGTCCCAGAGTGACTGGCGATAGCCGCAGGGACCGCAGCCTAATAAGAGGAAGCGGAGCCCCCACCCCCAGCAGCAGCAGCATCATCACCTGGGTGGAGGGAAGACACGCAGCACGATGATGATGATGAGGATGATGACGGTGTGCAGGTGCGATGCATTGTCTGTCTGTTAGGGATGTCTCATTGAGCGGGGATAAAGTGCCTACAACATAAACAATTATATATATATATATATTTAAAAACGTGTAAATGTGAATACCAGTGAATGATGGAGGATAATCACACTGAAAACTGATATTAATATGAAGATAACTCTCATCTACGCCTTATTCTGAACATGTATTAGACTTGGTGCCATACTGTCTGGAGTTACACTCTTGATGCATTCAAGTACTCAGCAAATACTGAGATCGCAGCAGTGATTCTACTATGCTGGGAGCTCCAAAAAGTGACTAGCACTATATGCTAGAAATGTACCTGACCTTGTGTTTACTATGTACAGATGTGTACAGATGCCAGGACCCACATCCAAACATAAATGCACAAAAGTACATTCCATACTTTACAGAGAAGGGGTGGCAAGATGCACAAGAACTGCATGTAATCGAGCAGAAGGAAATGTCAAGAATGTAACAGCAATGGTGTGTACTGAGATTAATGGTGGTGATGAGGTGGATCAGCAGTTGTCTATGAAGGGTATGCACTGACTTCACCCTTCCCTGTGATACCAACCTCTTTACGACTGGGTTGCAAAACAAACTCGCCTCAGGCAATCAACCTATGGATGACTAAAGAAAAAAATGTGTCTGATTTCTGAGTGGCAGGTGAGATGAAACAAACTGAATGTGGGGGTAAAAGCCAACAGACAGGCTAAGACTTATGTTTACAACAGAGCTTGGATTCTCCTCTTACACTTGGCTATTCAAAAAAAATTGCAGTTATAAGCTTTTCAATGCAACAGGTGTCAAATAGTTCAATAGGATATAGTTCAATTAAATGTCCACAGCATGTTTTTGTAGTTTTAACTCAGACACAGACTTCGTCAAATATAAATCACACATTTTGTTTAAAAGAACAACCAGCCAATTAAAATGCACCCCATTTTTCACGTTATTGCATCCTACTGTAAGTGTGCAGGGCAAATGTAGTGTGGTTAAGTTTAGGGAAAGATCTTGGCCATGGCTGGTAAACTATGATAATAAGGTCTGGTTAAATTTAGGCAACACAATTGCTCAGTTAAGATTAGGGAAAGGTTACAGTTAATTTAACAAAGCAAACAAGGGCTGGTCTCCTGCATGAAACTCCAAAGGTTCTTGTGCTCTGCTGTACAAAGCAGTGTTATTAATTAGATTACTTCACTGAATTAAAGTCAAGGAATCTGTTTTTTAAATTCAGTTTATGTTCCAGATTTGAGGGATTCTGACACAAAATTTGAATTTAACACTTCCCTGAAACAGACTCAACAGAAACATAATAATATAAGCTCTGTAAAGGTAGGCTTCATGTCTCACTCATCACTTGTTCTCTCCGTATTTTAATAATCACTTCCTGGCATCTTTGTGACATGATGTACTGGTTATTAGTTTAAGCATGAGTCAGTAAACCAAACATCCTGTAATTTTGTTGTAATGAATTAAAACTTGGATATTTTCCAATCTGGGAACGAACAAGATGCAGCTTGTTGGGACTCACGTGCGTCCTGCATGTAGACACACACAGTATGTATAGATTTGCAAACATACAGGCATGCAAACTTAACACAAGGAGCAGAGACACGGTAACACACACTGTTACTCATAAACCCACCTGTTCAGAAAATGTGTGAGTCGAGACAACGTGGACACTGCCTGACTTGGCACTGGTACACATCTGCATGAATACTGTTTTGTGTATGGGTGTGTGTGTGTGTGGTTTGAGAATATGCATGCAAATTTGCACTTACACCTGCGTGACTTTATTTTTTTGGGCTGCTGAATACATGCAAAATATTTTATTGTGTGTGTTGTTTCAATTCTATCTTTGTGAGGACCAGTTTGTGTTTTAAACCTTGTGAGTGAGGACATTGTGGACGGCTGTTTGAAGGTTAAGACTTGGTTTTAAGGTTCAAGTTCTATTAGGTTTAGGTCAGAGTTGGGGTTGGGGTTAGACATTTAGTTGTTATGGTTGACATTAGGGTGAGGGGCTAAGGAATGCATTATATCAATTAATGTCCTCAGAAAGATAGAAGTACATGTATGCATGTGTGTGTGTGTGTAATGACCATGAACACCTTATTACCCATTACCAAGTCAGGAGTGACAATAACAAAGAGCAGTTTCTGCACACACACCATGATTTTGCACCTTTCATAAACAATAAGCCATGAACTGTGTGAAATTGAGGTGGAGGGCCTCTGGGAGCTGAGTGTCACGATGACTTCTGCTTTTGTCAGATCACAAGAAGACGATAAAGTTACAGTGGACAGACGCATCGATCGAGTGTCACGATATATATATATATATGTATCACTTCTTTACCAGAGAAACTGAGATTTCTCACGATGATTCAAGAATTTCATCCTGTTGTTTTGCTAGTTTGAAGTGCTTTGTTTCTGGGGTGTTTTGTTAAAATGCACTTGATTCTCCACCTATGTATTCTCCTTACAGATCACATTTAGCTCCCCTTCAGCATAAAAACTAACTGGAAGAAATGGCCGCAAGCGAAGAAGTACAGTATTTGTGAGAGGCGCAGTAACCTGAATGCTTTTTCGAGAGGACAGATTTGTTTCTCTCTCATACATACACTCTCTCAAAACAGTGAGGCCACCTTTAAATGTTCACAGTGATCACAGTGTTCAGGTTTTCTGTAGGACATTTAGGCAGTGACTAGAGGCCTGTTGCATTAAAATCCATGCTGCAGACAAGTTGACAACTGACTGTGATTTGCTGAGACACCTGTCAATCAACCAAACATGACCTGAAGTATACTTCTTACTGACCGTGCCAATTAGACTGGTGTCCAGGGGCCTCAGATGCCTTTGGATGCTTGTTACAGTACATTCCTGCTGTTGCTGTGTTTAGCCACTAGATGATGCTGAAATCTAAGCAGCACCATGGAGCCTTTGAAAGACTGCAGCCCAGCCACTGTTCAAGGAGGATAAGACAAGAAGACATTTTACTGACCCTCAGGGAAATCTCAGCTCCATACAGCAGTATAATAGAAGAAAACATCAAAGAATATGAACATGAATATGAATTTGGAATTTGACCTCCTCTACATATGAAAAACAGTGTGTTCACCCATCTGTTCTGCAAATCCACATGCAAAAACACTGGATTGCAAAGCGTGCAGCAACTGCATGTTGTTTTTACAGACCTGTGCATGTGATGAAAAACATGAGGTGAAAAAGCAGAATGAAGGTTGTGGTGTTTTGGTTAAATTTGTAATGGTAATTTTGGAACAAAATAAAAACTGGCAACCTTATTGTAAACATACCCAAATGGCAATATTAGCAACAGTATTAACTGGTATAAGAAAGAGAGACAGTTGCACATGGTGGAATATATTTCACTGAGACTGTGTGATGATGTTTGTGTTGATTTGTAGACACTGTAGTCTCCCTTCAGCAGGCAGCGATTGGAAGCCTGTGGGGAAAAAACACATTTCATTTGAGGAAGACACAGCGATGTAACTGAACTGAGTCGTGTGATAATTAAGGAAATCATTGCAAATGTCTTCATTCAAATCACTCACCTCTTCTGTCATGTCTCCTCCAAGGTGTTCAGAGCGCAAAAACAGTCCCTGAAGGCCAATTTAAAATTTCCAGGAGAGACCAAGTCAGAGATTAGCGAGGGGTGTGATGTATACTTTCATCTGCTTTCGAGCAAAATTCATGTTTTGAGATTTAAAGTGCTGAGTGCTTTAAAGTGATATTCAAAGACTGACCACTAATATCAAAAATATCAAAATGTTCAATGACTGCGTCTCATAATTTCCCACTGAACTTGATTTCCTCCACCACAGACGACTTCATTTAAGCTAAATGTCCATTTCTCTACTTCACAGGTGGCTCTGTCCTCGTTTACTCTCAGGTGGTTTCTAACCTCAGTCAGTGATGAGTGTGTGCAAGTAGTCTTACACAAAAACACGGCAGCTGATATTAGCAACACTAGAAAACATGCTAACTCTCCTGATGTTGCCAGCTGTGTCTGCTTTCACTGATGTGAATGAAGCCACATGGTTTCCTCTTCTCCAGAGTCTTGAACATTCACTTCTTTTTTTTTTTTTGCTTGATTTCTATTTTATTCTTTCCTTTCTCTGTTATATTGTTTTATTAGTTCACTTACTGATTCAGTGTCTGTTTTTCATTTGCATCAACTGTATATATGTGTACTGTGTTATACCTCCTCACTACCATCACAACAGTCAGTCAGAGAAGAAGAGCTGAAGGAGACCATCAGGAGGTGTGATGCGCTGGAGAAAGACTTCAGGAAGAAGCTTGTGGAGAGGCAGCAGATCTGGGAGAGCAGGCAGGAGGAGCTGGAGAAGCTGTGGGCTGACAAACAAGATGCCCTGGTCAAGCAGGTCAGCAAGGCAGAGGAAGAGGTCAAGTCCCTGATCATCCAAAACATCCAGCTACAGGTACGCTACTTTACCCTCAAGTGTTTCTTTGGCTCTTTAGATTACAGCAGAGTGAGTTCTTCAAAGTTAAATATACTGTCTGTTTCTTTTTAGGAACTTGCACTGAAAAGGAAGAAAAAGAAGATTAGAGGCTGGAGGAGGAGAAGCAAGAGGAGCAGCAGCAGCGTGGAGGAGGAGGCTCCAGGCTCTTCCACTGAGGATGGAGATAAGGAGGAGAAGAAGGAGAAGCGAGGCATCTGGTGAAAGAGGAAGACAAACCGCAGCAGGGAGGAGGGCGAGTCTCACACTGACCCTGGACAAGAAGAGGAGGTGAAGCAGAAGAGAGGAGGTCTCTGGAGCTGGACCAGAAAGAGAAGGAGTGATGGAAAAATGGATACTGCAGCAGTGATCCTCCTGAATGCACTGTCCATGGTGACTGTCACTCCTGCTATCAAAACAACAAAAGAGGGAATATCTGTTGGAAGAATAGCTCTCATCCCTTCAATAAAGAGAATTTATGCTGAGGAGCACTGACACTGTCATATGTCACCCAGCTGTACATTTACAGATGAGTTATTGGTCCTCTGTGGAACTATGTGATGTTTCAAGTCTTGGCCTGTAGATGGAGCCACTGTTCTTCTGAACAAACAGCTCTCTGCTTTGACTACTCCTGTTTTATTTATCTGAAGTGTCTCTGCACTCTGATTTTCAACAGTTTTACATGACTAACTGATAATAAAACAGTCCTACAGTGTTACAGTAATGTAAATCATTATTTCTTTGGATGGAAATTATCATCCCATTTAGAGCAGAATCAGATTTAATATCAAACTCTGTGTCAGTTCTTCATCTCTCCCTCCTGCATCATTGCTTTAAAACGTTTTTCTGCTAAAACTCACTTTTCTTCAAACTTAAAATCTCTCTTCACAAAGACTGAGAAAAAGAAGCGAGGCTCTTTTCATTACTCATCAAATATTAATGGGCCATTTTTGTGGTGAAATACCGACTTGAAATTTCAAAAACCCACACTGTCAATCAAATACACACAAACGGGTATCCCCGCTGAGGGAAACCAAAACATCAGATAAAAGACAATTTTCTACAGACTATATTTAATCTCATCCCTCAGCATCTCCGCGAGCCCATGACACTTCTGCGTTCCTGTGTTCAGCTGATTGACAGACACAGACAAACAGCTAAACATGACTTTATGGGTTTAAATCAGTGTTTTTAAAGCCGTAGAGTTTATGTTGCTGAGGCTACAACACAATTACAGATTGAAAAGTGACACCAGCATCATCCACATACGTCCTGAGAATTTCATATATTGTCTTTAAAGTCAGTTTCCTTTTTACTCACCAAAATTCTACAGGAAATACATTATATTATAACCAAGGCCTTTATATGGGTTTCCTTATGTATGCATTGTAGTTTCAAGTGTATTTGCATCAATGTCCTCTTGGAATATGTGTTAGTTTGTGTATTAGTGTCACTGTAATAGCTGTATCTTAGATAGTCTTTTATGGGATGTCATATAACACTGGCACTAATGTAATTTAATGTAATCAAACAAGCAAAATAGGAAACTGCCCAGAGGCCCCAGGTCCCATAAAGTTTCAGTTTTGGATCAATGCTTATTTGCTTTCTTGTTGAGAGTAAGATGAGAGGACTGATACCACTCTCATGTCTGTGCAGTAGCTGGAACAAGCAGGTGGTTAGCTTAGCTTAGCATAAAGACTGGAAACAGGGGGAAACAGCTAGCGTGGATCTGTCCAAAGGTAACAAAATCTGTTGAACAGCTAAATCTAAAACTCACTAATGAACACATGAGTATATTTCCCAAAATGCTGACCCATTTCTTTGCAGGTCTATCTTGTAGTGGGGCTTTGTCTCAAAGTTTGATATTGATATTAATAAAATACTGATGTCAGTCAAATTACCATTAAGTAAATGGCACATAGAATAGAATAGAGTAGAATAGAATGCCCTTTATTGTCATTATACTAAAGTACAACGAGATTGGAGAGCTTCTCCTTTTCAGTGCAAATGTGTATGTAGAAACAAAATATATAGAAAAGATATTTAAAAAATATTTAAAAAACAGTGCAACTCTATGTACAATGTATGTATGTATGTATTGCACAGGCGTGTTGTATTGCACAGGACGGTTGACGACATAGCAAACAGGAAGAGGGATAATATTCCAAACTAGGAGTACCAGTCACCTTCTGGGTAAAATACAGTAGATATCAAGCAGTCATGTCATCTACCTCTGATGGCTACAGAAAGGCAACACGCAGTGCACAGAGAGTGTGAGAAACTGGGGGTCAATGGGGGCCCTGAATCTGCAAGACTGAGGGGGAGATTTCTCTGCAGCACTGAGAAGAAGAAGAAGAAGGAGGAGGAGGAGAAGGAGGAGGAGGGCACTATTCTTCCTCTGACACAAACAGAGCTGAAGCGATCAGAGTTGCTGGCGATGGCAGATGGTGGAAGGAATGAAAGGCAGATGGAAAAATCACTTCCAACATGTTTATCATCGTCAAGAAGTGCGTATGTGTGTGTGAGGGGGGATGATTCCCCCAGGGTTAATGAAAAATGTGACTGAATTTTGAGAAACACAAGCACTCACAGAAATGCTGGTGTGAGAGAGAGGCTTCCCTGATATCACACAAAACATGTGATATCAGGAGAGGTGTTTACCTAGATATAAAAATGCTGCTGTATGTCTAATTATATACAATCAGCTAAATGCTATGCTACATCTTTGGATAATTAGTGCATGGATTTTGTATTTAACTGTTTCTTCTTGTAATAATGTGACATATACAATCATACATTCTGAGAAAATTGCCACCCAGGTTACATTTATGATATATATTTTTAAATTTCATGATTAATTAATCTGAAGATTATTTTCTCTATCGTCACTTGGTTGATAAAATGTCAGAAAGTAGTGAAAAAAAATGCCCATTACAGTTTTGCAGAACACAAAATAACATCTTGTAATTGCTTGTTTTGTCTCACTAACAGTCCAAAACCACCACAAATTAAATTTATTATCATAGAAGATTAAAAAACAACAACAAATATTTAGAGTTGAGGAACTGGAGCCTCTGAATTTTTTTGGCAGTTTTGCATAAAAAAGACTTTAACACTTCATCACTAATACAGATTTGTTAATGTTTTAATTTTATCAGCTAATCTTAAAAAATGATTACATCAAACTAACACCAAATAGGATCTGAAGTTACATGCATACTGAATTATTTGCAAAATGCTCAATAAATATTGAGTGAGTTGCCGTTCAGCAGCAGAATAAATCTTATGAAAGTGCTCAGGTAAACTCACCTGTCAACCTGTAACATTAGCATTGCTTAGCATTAGCTACTAAGCTACACTGGAAACTCAACCTCTGAAATCTTTAGCACATATGTACAGTCTGATGTTGCCATGGTAATAAATGTGCGTTCACAGCTGTTACTATAGTCATACATGCCTGTGAGTGCAGAGAGATGTCAGACTTCAGGCTGTGCGTGTGTGTGTGACAGAGGGAAAGATAGGCGGCTGAGAAACTTGAGAAACACACATGACTTTGTGACCTCGGCAAACACACCCCTGACAGCATGAAGCAGACAGTCTGATGATTCCTGTTTGTGTGTGAGTGTGTGTGTGTGTCAGAAAGACAGAGAGGAAATTAAAGAGAGAGAGAGATTTTTGGTTGCAACACTTAGATCAATTATTAGCTGTAATTGTCTGTAATGTAGCATATCAGTTGCTACGGTCTGAACAAAAAGATATTGTACAGCCAAATCTTGGTTTAATTGTAGGTCCACATTTTGTGTTTCTGATGGCATCCAGCTGTTGTGACACACAGCTCATGGAGGCAATTAAGGTACTTTAAAACTCTCCAATTTGCTTGGCGATTGCTGCAAATTCTTACTCAGAGTCATAACTCAGTCAAGTGTAAACACACAGTCATGTTACACAGTTTTAGATTCAGTGTGACTTACACTTCCTGAGGATACCATCATCTCATGACAACCAGGTATAAATCCACATAGAAATCATAGAAAAAACAATGCTCCCCAACGCTCCAGAACTTGCCTGAGAAACATCACATTTTTAAGTTTTCTTCAGTGTCAAAGAAACCCAGTGATAGTTGTCTGTACATTCATGGGTACATTGCAAACAGGAGCTGCTAATAGCTAATTCGGCTTACTCAGTGGTGTCAATTTGTCAAAATGGAGATAAATATATCAAGTTGTAGCCCACAGCTAATTAACCAATACCATGACCACTTCCTGTTTACATCCTGTAACACTGTAGTTTAATAAGAGAGACAAAATCCATTAATGTGAACTTTTTCACCATCATTTTTTGACAGTATGACCCATGCCTCATCAAAATGGTTCTTATATTCCTAGAGCACTGACTCTTCATCTCTATTCATTCATATACAGATATTTGCCATGAAAACATAACAGAGATGCTACAAATAAGAAATACTGTATGATAAGGGTTTTCTAGGAAGCACTCTGGACCCAGCTGTCAGTGTTTGGGTTTTATCAACATACTGGAAAGAACTCAAATTAAGGTACTTACTAATCTTCAGCTGTTTGGCCTCAGACAGAAACACTCAAGAGGCTGTCACATGTTTATGGTCATAGCAACCCTGATTCAAAACACACACATCTAGCCGAGCGTGGCTGAGGCTGGTCTGAGAACTGTGAGAAAAGATGGTGAAGAGATCAGTATGTTTAAAGGATAACTCTAGTTTATTGCCTGTTTTTGTAGTTTTGTCCATCATTTGCATCAGTTACGATAATTGTAGTAATTGCTGAGAAGCAGGAACATGGTAAATCTGCTGTATGCCAGGTACAGTAGCTCACCAACTAGGCCTGTCACCAAGCTTATAGAACCACACGTTTCATGAAGACACAAGGACAAATTTCATAGCGTGACTGGATCTTAAGGCTGATGGGAAGTAGAGTAGAATAGAATAAAAAGAGCTGTATTTTTTGGCATTACTTCTACTTCCTTTCTAATTCTTTTTCTCTTCACCAATGGGATTAGGTTTGTCAGGAATTCAGTAATGTAAAGTCACAGAGAAAGAAAAGACACACGAAGGGGAGAGAGAGAGAGAGAGAGTGAGAGAGAGAGTCCCTGTCTCTCCCTCTCTCTCTCTCCCTCTCCCACTCTCTCTCAGTTGTTTTAAATAAGAGCGTCTGTATTGTCTGAGGCGATTTGATCCTCTCACACACACACACATACTCTGACACACACACTTGTAAACATTTTTGACACCAAAAAGCACAAGCTCAGCTTTTTAAGTGAGAGAGAGAAAAATTTGACAGATGAATGAGGAGGAATAAGCCCATCCGTTCTTCTTCCCTATTTCTTTGTTTTCTCTTTCTTTGAAGTATTTCTTCAATGCACAGTGAACCAAGCTGAAACTCTTATGTAACTTGTGAGGTGTGTGTGTGTGTGTGTGTGTGTGTGTGTGTGTGTGTGTGTGTGTGTATATATTTGACTTGGTAACATTTTTCTTGAAAGACATTGTGATTCATTAAGCAGATTATAGAATAATTTGAATGAGAAGAAAAACCCCGGTATCGGTCCTTTTCGTATTTGAAGATGGAAGTTGCTCAAGCTGTAAATTTGTGCAGTACACAAATCGAAATTACAGCTATGTTAAGGAAGATGTATGAGCTCTGAATTTCAACAGAAATCTCCTCTTCAGGAGTCGGCCCAATATTTTAGGGCCCTAAGCAGAAGAAATGAGAGCTTGACTGAGATGGTGACCATCACAGGGGATGGTGGATTTTCAGGCCAGCACCAAGTCTTGGATGGAGTCAGTGTAGTGAACGAGACAAGTGGAGCAGTGCCGGAAAACACATTATCTGCACACACTTTCTAGTGGTATTGATACGCATACAGGTTGAGTGCTAGATGATCTACACAAATCAGCCCAACTGAGACATGATGTTGTCATGGTGCTTAAATGTCAATTTCCTGACTGTCCTCCTTGACAATATGCAAGGGACAAGAAAGATGACTGGTTGAGGTCCACACACGGCAGGATTTGTAGCTGTGATTGCCTAATCTGACATGGTCTGGTTAGTTCATCTGGTGTGTGATATCTGCCAGACCTGAGTGTCGGATGGGGGAGTAGGACAGAATAAGCTATGTGTGTAGCAGAAGTAGGAGTAGCCAAGCAACACAGGGAGAAGAGAGGCCAGGATGGAGACGCTGTGGAACTCCTGTTTGTCAGGTTACATGGCTCAGGTACTGATGTTTCATGTAATGTGGTCCTGGCGACCCATCCAGGTGGGAACATAAACAGAAGGCAGAGCCTGGGAGAGACAGTCTTTTAAGGATCTACATGTTGACAGCAACAATTGCTCCAGGAGAGTGACAACAGACAAAGAGGAAGTTTGTATTTTCTAATCAGCCTGTTGTTACTGAATTGAATGACTGACTGCCATCTTAGAGGCAAAAGAGGAAGCAGCATTCGCTGTCTTAAGGATATAAAACTGTCTGACTTTGCAACTAAGGGCTATGTCGTTTGCATCTTGTCTCTGTAATCAACATTGGATTCCTTCAACATTGAAACCATTCCTGAACTAGACGGTCTCTTTGGTGTCTACCAACTCCTGAAATGGCCCAAGCTCTTTAACCGCTGAATTCTCCTCTAAATGCAACTGTATCTATGGCTATACAGTGAAGTTTTAGAGCTTTTCACAGTATGAAATGAATATGGACCAAAACAGTGACAGAGGGTTAAACAATGAGCTAAGCGTGTAAATCTCCATAAAATTGAAAGAGAGCTGCAATTCAGGTGATAAATCTCTGCAGCTTCATCCCAACAAACAACGCATTTCACATTATGTCATTTGAAACGTGTTAATATAAAAATATTGATTATAGCCACTTTGAGAATCTGATTTCCACTTGAAATAGGTGGTTATGTAGGCTTCAACACTTCACCTCACTGTAGCAATTTAATTGAAATGAAATCCTTTATGAACAAATACGTCGCTCATTTCTATTCTAAATCAATAACATTCTACACAGCAGGACTGATGTACTCTAAACCCTATGCTATGGTTGATAACAAATTGTGTGGCAGAAACTGTTTTTTAATGACCCAGTAGCTCAAATACCACAGTTCTAATTTCACCCATGAAATTAATAGAGTGAATGGAACATAAAATAATTATTTCTAGCTCTACAGAGATGTTCAGAACATTATTAAAATTTTGAAAGAAATCAAAGAAAATTTTGATATTGAAAATACCTGAATTCTGTTATAAGGTAAAGGATAGGCTGTTTTTGAAAATATTTAATTTTACATTTCTATATTAACAATGAATCAAATCTCTATAATACTGAATTAAGGTTGTGGTATAAGCCAAAACAACTTTACAATGCTTGGTAATAATATCTAAGCTGTTTTAGCTAATCC
>BRZM01000061.1:1828460-1852160 GCA_033238685.1 Lates japonicus | reverse complement strand
TGACTCTTCATCTCTATTCATTCATATACAGATATTTGCCATGAAAAGCTTATAACAGAGATGCTGAAATAAGAAATACTGTATAGTAAAGGGTTTTCTGGGAAGCACTCTGGACCCAGCTGTCAGTGTTGGGTTTTTATCAACATACTGGAAGAACTCAATTAAGGTACTTACTAATCTTCAGCTGTTTGGCCTCAGACAGAAACACTCAGAAGCTGTCACATGTTTATGGTCATAGCAACCCTGATTCAAAACACACATCTAGCCGGCGTGGCTGAGGCTGGTCTGAACTGTGAGAAAGATGGTGAAGAGATCAGTATGTTTAAGGATAACTCTAGTTTATTGCCTGTTTTGTAGTTTGTCCATCATTTGCATCAATTCGATAATTGTAGTAATTGCTAGAAACGAACATGGTAAATCTGCTGTATACCCAGGTACGTGGCTCACCAACTAGGCCTGTCACCAAGCTTATAGAACCACCGTTTCCTTGAAGACACAAGGACAAATTTCATAAGCGTGACTGGATCTTGGGCTGATGGGAGTAGAGTAGAATAGAATAAAAGAGCTGGTACAGCATTACTTCTACTTCCTTTCTAATTCTTTCTCTTCTGTGGGATTAGGTTTGTCCAGGAATTCAGTCAATGTAAAGTCACAGAAGAAAAGACACACTGGCCGGAGAGAGAGAGAGAGAGTGAGAGAGAGAGTCCCTGTCTCTCCCTCTCTCTCCCTCTCCCACTCTCTCTCCCGGTTGTTTTAAATAAGAAATCTTATTGTCTGGGGGACATTTGATCCTCTCACACACACACACATATACTCTGACACACTTGTAAACATGCTGACACCAAGCATAGAAGCTCAACTTTTTAAGTGAGAGAAAAAGTTGACAGATGAATGAGGAGGAATAAACCCCATCCGTTCTTCTTCCCTATTTCTTTGTTTTTTTTTTCTCTTTCTTTGAAGTAACAACTGATGCAGTGAACCAGCGCTCAGAGCTCTTATGTAACTTGTGAGGGTGTGTGTGTGTGTGTGTGTGTGTGTGTGTGTGTGTGTGTGTGTGCTTACATGTATTTGACTTGGTAACATTTTTCTTGAAGGGCATTGTGATTCATTAAAAGCAGATTATAGAATAATTTGAATGAGAAAGAAAAACCCCCGGTATCGGTCATACTCGTATTTGAAGATGAGAGTTGTGCTCCAAGCTGTAAATTTGTGCAGTACACAAATCAGTGCAGCTGTATTGGAAGATGTATGAGGCTCTAAGATTTCCAACAGAAATCTCCTCTTCAGGGTCGGCCCAAATATTTTAGGGCCCTAAGCAGAAGAAGTAAGGCTTGACTGAGATGAGTGACCATCACAGGGGATGGTGTGGTTACTTTCAGGCCAGCACCAGAGTCTTGGATGGAGTCAGTGTAGTGAACAGACAAGTGGAGCAGTGCCGGGAAAACACATTATCTGCACACAACTTTCTAGTGGTATTCGCATACAGGTTGAGTGCTAGATGGTGTCTACACAAATTCAGCCCAACTGAGACATGATGTTGTCATGGTCGCCAAATGTCCAATTTCCTGACTGTCCTCCTTGACAATATGCAAGGACAAGAAAGATGACTGGTTGAGGTCCACACGGCAAGGATTTATGGCACTGTGATTGCCTAATCTGACATGGTCATGGTTAGTTCATCTAGTGTGTGATATCTGCCAGACCTGAGTGTCAGATGGGGAGTAGGACAAGAATAGCTATGTGTCATCTGCTTAGCAGAAGTAGGAGTAGCCAAGCAACACAGGGAGAAGAGGAGGGAGCCCAGGATGGAGCCTTGTGGAACTCCTGTTGTCAGGTTGCATGGCTCAGGTACTGATTATTTCCATGTAATGTGGTCACAACGACCCATCAGGTAGAACATAAACAGAGAGAGCAGAGCCTGAGAGAGACAGTCTTTTAAGGATCTACATGTTGACAGCAGCAGATTGCTCCAGGAGAGTGACAACAGACAAGAGGAAGTTTGTATTTTCTAATCAAGCCTGTTGTTACTGGATGAATGATGACTGCCATCTTTCAGAGGCAAAAGAGGAAGCAGCGTTACGCTGTCTTAAGGATGTGCATAAAACTGTCTGACTTTGCAACTGGAGACTGTCGTTTGCATCTTGTCTTTCACCAACAATCAGCATTGGATTCCTTTAACCATGACTGAAATCATTCCTGAACTGAACCGGTCTCTTTGGTGTCTACCAACTCCTGAGGGAAATATTTAGCTCTTTAGCCGCTGAATTCTCCTCCTAAATGCAACTGTATCTGTCGGCTATACAGTGGGGTTTTTAGAGCTTTTTCACAGTATGAGAGAAGTGAATGTGGACCAAAACAGTGAAGCAGAGGTTAAACAATGAGCTAAAACGTGTAAATCTCCATAAAGTCGAAGAGAGCTGCAGATTCAGGTGATAAATCTCTGCAGCTTCATCCCAACAAGCAACGCATTTCACATTACATGTCATTTGAAACATTGTTAATATAAAAATATTGATTATAGCCACTTTGAGAATCTGATTTCCACTTGAAATAGGTGGTTATGTGGGCTTCAACACTTCACCTCACACTGTGGCAATTTAATTAGAAATGAAATCCTTTATGAACAAATACAATAAAAAGCTCATTTCTATTCTAAATCAATAACATTTCTACACAGCAGGACTGATGTACTCTCGCTTCCTATGCTATGGTTGGTAACAAATTGTGTGGCAGAAACTGTTTTTTTAATGACCCAGTAGCTCAAATACACGGATTCTAATTTCACCCATGAGGAAAATTAATAGAGTGAATGGAACATAAAAATAATTATTTCTAGCTCTACAGAGATGTTCAGAACATTATTAAAATTTTGAAAGAAATCAAAGAAATTTTGATATTGAAAGTACACAATTCTGTTATAAGAGTCGGGATAGGCTGTTTTGAAAATGTTTAATTTTACATTTTCCTATATTAACAATGAATCAAATCTCTATGTGTACTATGAATAAGGTTGTGAACACATAAGCCAAAACAACTTTACAATGCTTGGTAATAATATCTAAGCTGTGTTTAGCTAGTTTGACTGCCCCCATGTGGCCAGAGGAGTGACACTGCTAAAGGTTGCAGTTTATTCTGTGATCAACCCATCATCAGACAGAAAGCTGCAGAGCCGTCCATGGTGGACTGGCAACAGCAAACCCAACAATAGCTGCTTTATTGACAACACTCTCCAATACCCCACCGTGTGTGAGTGTGTGTGTATATGTAGAGGGTTAATCCTGTTAAGTCCTGGGTTCAGACAATCATTTGGACCATCTGAGTGATGAAGGGCAGTCAGCTGCTGTATGCAGAAAGCCTGACCTCAGTCACCCTGAATGTGTGTGGACTTAAATAACCTCACAAGCTTCAGTGGACTGTATGGGCAGCCACATTCACATTCATGGATTAATGATCTTGGACATAAAGAGAAAGTAAAATGTCAAGGCCACACATCAAACACCATGACCTCTTGTTCTTGCTGAGAACTGAAGTTATTATTCATGAACAGAATCGATTCTTCCACAGTTTTAATCCACAGAGTCAAGCTTCTTCTCGGTAATACGTGTATTGACTTTACTATAAACAGAAAGGCCCTAATGTGGAACATTTTAACATGCATACATCATTCATCATTATCAGAGACATTAGCAGAAATACACACTGTAAACTGCAATAACTTTAAACAAGTGAAATCATCACTGAAAACTCTGACAACTTCTGCCGGATGTCAGGAATAAGTAAGTCATTTTAAACACAGCTTTACCCCAAAACCCATCATTATGTCACACATCCACAGTGATGTTATTGTACTGAATATTTAAAACTTAAGAAGTAAAAGAGTTTACTTCAGTGAATGAAATAGATGGCAGTTGTTTATGGTATCACAAAACTAGAATTGCACCAGGGCCCCTGAGGATCTACCCCAGGCTCCAGGCTTTGTTTGGTAAAATCAACAACCAAAGCACAATAAAAACAAAAATTATAAGGGCCCTAAGGTGGCTTTTTGTCCCTGATCTGGAGGTTCTGTCATGTATTTTATATTAGGTGCACATGGTGCATAGTTGTAAAGAATCTGGCATTTAATCAAGTTATAATAAAATGGCCCAGAGTTGTGTTCCAGTGTAACAAAGTACATTTAATCAGCTGCTATACTCCCCATAAACTTTACGATCACATCAGTTGTTGTTAAACTGCAGCCACAAGTGACAATTACAGGATAATGGTGAACGCCACTGAAACATGTTAGAGAGAGCTACAGTTACTAGCTACTTTTCAGATTAGGATTCTACTCTGTAAAAAACATTACTTTAACTTTAGTAACACTCTGAATGCACATTGTAGTATTAGAAGTATAAATACTTCTCCAACCACTGCCTCCGCTGCCTACAGATTTGCATTAAAATGTGTTGTGCATATATCAAAATGTGTTTGAATGTGAAAGTTTGCTCCTGAAAGACCTTTAAGTGCAGCACCCTGTAGAAATACCTTTAAGTGATTCACACCACTGGGAGACATAAAACTAGTGTCTGAATGATTCATATTCAGTGAAATGCGGCGGCTGCTGGGAGTTTTAGGATAAAGGTCCAAGTCTCTGAGCATCACTGAAGGTAAAGTTATGTTTAGAACATGTCCTCTGGTCATTCAGGGCACTGATAAAATTGTAGCATACATTCAACTGCCAGTATCTAAGACTGGTTATACTGGGCAGCTTCCAGTTGAGAGTGTGTGCAGTTATTGCCCTGGGCTGTTGCTTTAAATACACGTCCTGTTAAATAAGGGTAAGAAAGAGTGAAGTGTTGAGAAGTGGCTCTGGCTCTTCTTATTGTAACCCACGAGTACTCTGAATTGACAGCGGTTAGTATTGTAAACCACAGTGACAATTTTCAAACTTACCTTCATGTTGTCTGGTCTTTGCTCATGGTGAAAATGCTTTCTGCAGCTTCAGTAACATCTGTTGTCTTTGTCCTTGGACCTGCAGGAAGTGATCACAGTGGGAATAAGCATCATGACATGACTTGCTTTGCCCTCAGTGTGCTGTGTTCAATTTACTAAGAACATGGTCAACCAAAGGAGGTGTCACACTGAGGTATCAGTAATCATAAGGCGTCAGTGCTGAGATAATGGAGGGGCTCTGCAGCGGGTTACAGCAGGCGCCACTTCAGAATCATCAGCCACTTCAGGTCTCACAGAATCATCCATATTAATAGTGATTTATGTTCTGGCAAACTGCTTCTTAAATTATTATTTCATGTTTTACTAATACATCAAATTTCAACCAATGAGTTTGATTAATATCTCACTTCCACTGACCTGATTGCAGCTGTTTTCTCTGGTTGAAGAAACAACAGACGTCATCTTCCTTTGACACAGCCAGAAAAATGGCGACTGAAAAAAATATTCAGAAGTTCAAATTAAAAACCAAAATAAGCCAGATAATAAATAATCAAGGAAAACTTTAGTATTTCTCAACCACACAGGTGTGTCCATTCTCTCTACTGGTTGTGCTAATTTTTCCTTATGCTAATTTTGCGCTAGGCAAGAAGCAAGAGCCTCCTAAAGCTTTCCACATAAACTTTAGTTTGTCATGAATAATTTAAAATTGAAAATTACCTGAACTTTCCTTTAAATTTGCACATTTCTTCAAGAAAGTTAACTGTCCCTTGCAACTGCTAGCACAACTTCCATGTCCACTACAGGGTGTTCTTTCACCTCTGTTTTCAAACAAAATTGCCCTCCTGTCCCAAACTGACTTCCCACTGAAGGGGTGAATAAAGCCCTACAGTGACAGTGGATGCATGCTGAGAGAGAGAAAAAAAAACGAAGCTGCTCTTTTATTTGAAATGCAGCTGTAGGCAGTGTTAGTGCAGTGTTGGAGGAGATGACCCAGGAGAACAGGAGGAGTTCAAGCAGCACAGACACACAGTATGTTAGTGGGAGAAAGTCGGTCGGCGTATCTTATACCCTGAGGCACAGTTTGACTTTTATTCTGGTGTGGGGGACCCAAAAGAAAAAATCTATCCATGTCAATTCTTCAAGATGCTGCAGTTGATCACTTGCAGCCAACAAACCACCCGACAGTGTTAAACAGTACAGAGGAATTTATCTTACGAGCATTTTTAAGTATATTTTTTATGTATTTTAATGCTGTACAAATGAGCTGCATTAGAAAGCCTGATAGAGTATTTCCAGAGGTTTAACATAATAGTACATTGAGCTGCTACATACATTAAAACATACATTAAAGAGGAGATTTTTGGTTGAAGTTACATGTATCACATCTCCTTGAACTTTGAGCAGAAGACGACTGTGTGAAATAAAAAGCTATTCTTCTTTGAAAAGTAATATCACTGAGCTGCTATCTTCTGTCTCTGAGGTTGATTTAATGGACTTTGTTAGCTATAGGCTAGCAGCAGTGCTCTTGGGATAGCTATGCCAGTTGGTCGGTGGGTTCACCACTTTGCTCTGGAGTGAAATATCTGGACAAATATTGGATGGCTTGCCTTTAAATTTTAATGATCTCCAGAGGGATTAATCCCAAGACTTTTGTGATCCCTTGCCCTTTCATCTGGCATCACCAGTGTGTTGATATTTATTGTTCAGAGTAAAATGTGGATTACCATGGAATCAAATGCAGACTTTTCATCTAGTATCATCATCAACTGAATTAGCAGATGTTAGCCTGTTAACACACTCATCTAAGATGGTGAACAGATGCACAGAGGTGCTACTTCAGAAGCTACCAGGTCTGAAGGCCTGACAGAAGCAGGTGTAGCTTATAATATGTAGCAGCTGTAGCATGGAGGCTGTTTTCATTATGAGACTGATTCTACATTGCTCACCACTTTTTGATTTGTCAGGAGAAAGTGAGAACATTCAACTCCAGTCTGTAGAATTTTTAATTCAGTCCTTGAGCTTCATGTTGAGCGAACGTTATTGAACTTCTATAACCTTCCTTTTTGCAGGAAGAGGAGTGTGTGCCTTGAGTTCCAAAATATGTTTATTGATTTGTTCAATAAATACTCTTTTTCGCCCTCAGATTCTTACATCAACAACTTGCAAACATTCACATCACAGATTACAGATTACCTCAGGTTTGTCTGCTTTTTCAGGCACTTCTGCTGTATTAAGCAGCAAGTCAAATACACAAGCTTTCAGAAAAAAAGTGTTCCAGTCAAAATTACAACTCGTAAAGTGAACGGTATTCTCAAGTCCGAAACATCCTGAATTGGGAAACACACTGAAAACGTTTGCAGTTTAATAAATCTGACAACCGGTGTCAGAAAAACATCTTCATTCACCGGTTGCATTTTCCTAATTTCATTTACAGATACTGGTTGAACTTATTTTGCACTGTGCAGACGTTAAGGTAGATTACCTGCCACACTGACTTAATGCAAGCTCCAACAATGGATCAACCGTAGAGGTATTAAGTATTTGCTACATCTTATAGATAGACATCAACAGGAAGATGTCTGCACACAAGGGCGGCGCCCTGAAACACACTATTGACCAGACCCTCCTCTCTTCATTGTGTGAAGAAGCAGGACTGGGTCAAAGCCTCAGTGGCCGCCTGTGTCTCTCAGTGGAAAAGAGGTTAATGTAAGTTTGCCTCAGGCTGGATATGAGCATCCACAGAGCATCATAACAGCCAGAATAATGAAGGGTCAGCATGATAATGATGGGTTCTGACACTGTGTGTGTATGGTAATACATATAAACTGCTCTGTGAGGTGTAAACTAGAGCAGAGGAAGGAAGTAGCCGAGCAGCACCAAAAAAAACATTCAGTGGGGAGTATAATTGTTGTAATGTATTCAAATAATGTCTGCCTCACTGATGAGAGGAAGAACTGTGACAGACGAAAACATCAAACTGTTATTAATACATGAAACAAACATGTCAGTCATGTTTTCTACATTGTTTTCCATTATTACATCATTTCACCCTCCTCTTCTGCAATGGCTTAAAACAACATTATGTAACTATTTTTGCCTCAAACTAACAGCTGAGTGATAGTCAGCAGCTTTAACTGCCATTATCAGGCCCGGCAAGTTCAAGAGTAACGCCGAACTGTAGATCAGTTAAAAAGACTTGGACGTCATTAAAAACCAGCGTTCATCTCTGATATCCAGCGTTTGTTCTTCTAACTTTAAACTACACATTTGTGTAACAGTAGTGGGTGAAAACACGCATTAATTTGTATTTTCTTCTGCCAGTTTTTCTGGAAATTCTGTTAAAATGTTGCTAAAACTTGCTCTACGTTTGTAACAAAATTCAGAAACATGAAATTAAAATCGTTGCTGTCACCACAGGGCTACCCAGAACAAAGCCACGTCTTTTTTAATCTTAAACTCTTCCTCCTTCTTCTTGTGATGGCTGCACATCCACCCCTTCAGTGGGAAGTCAATGACTGAAAACACCAAGTAATATCATGTCCACTCACCATCACATCTTCACTTTTAATTTGACCTTCTCTCATGATCAGCTACAGCCACTTTTCATATAATCAACAGCCAACACAACTCATTTGATTCTGACATCTCCTCCTCTCTACAACAGGTGTGGCTGCTGAAACAATCAGTGTTAAATGCCTGCACCTGGGCCGAATTATGTATATTTAAATTAACTGTGAAAGTCTAGGGTCCAGCCTAGTTAATATTCACTTTTGCTTTGTTTCATTTAAATTTTGGGGGTAATATAAAATAATATTATAACATATTATATAGCATATAGCATATTTAAAATTCATTTAACAACAATTACCACAGATTTAAAAGCATTTACTTTATCCTAAATGACTCCTATAATCACCAATATAAATTAAATTATAAGATAATATATTAAATTACCTGGCTTGGGCAAACCTGTGTTAAATATACTGATAATAGGGCTAGCTTAAATATTTCACCACAGTTGTGAAAGTAAGAGTAGTTACCAAAACCTTTGAAATTAGACTTTAAATAAGCTTTAAATAGCCTGTTTAAGCGGTTGTTGTGACAGTATAATTACATTAATGTTCCTTGATGCATAAGCCTGAATATATTTAAGACATTAAATATATATATAAGACATTTATCTCATGTGCTGTGATGCCTGAAGTAGGAAGAGTGTGTGTAGTGTCTGTAATGATACACAGTATTTATTGGCTGGTGATTGTGTTTGAAGTGTGACATGTTTCCTGCTCGCCCTCCTCCCCTCTCCCCCACTCTCAGGGTTTATGTGACCGTGAAATGCAGTGATTGATGGTGAGTCGACTGTGTTTGCACACAAACACGGTGCCTCGCTTTCGAGATGACTCGACCCACATCGTCGCTCCGCTGTCCAAACGTGGCAGGAGCAGCAGATCTCGGTCGCACGAGGTTACACATCACATGTTAATGTGTGTTAATCATGTACTGGTGAGACTGGCAGCAGATGTCATGTTTGTATTTCGCCTCTAGATCAACCAGAAGGTCGATACATCAAGACTAAATTTCAGGAGGTTAGAAGTCCATTAACTTCAATTGTGGGTCAGTGATGAGGGCACAAAGCGTATAATGATCTGATGAGTTCATGTCCTCGTGCTGGACCTGGTCAACACCTCTGCACCGCTGCACAGGCGCCAATAAAACAGAGAATTTCCTATAAAAACTTCTCACGCCACGCTCTGAGGTCCAGGTCAAGACATGCTGCTCGAAGGAGTTGTGAGCCTTTTAAAGTGACTGAGGCCATTCTGCGGAGGATTACAAGGCTCTAGTAGAGTTTTACAAGCTATAAACTCAGTAAGCTGAGTTGCCCTGGGCCGCCAGCTCTTTCAGGTTCTCTGATCTTAAAAACAGGAGTGATGGAATAATCATGGTGATGTGTTATCGAACAGTAGATGTACACATTTTAAAATAACGCCTGAAATTACCTGTGTTTGTTGGGGCATCATTTAAACACAACTCAAATGTGTTATCACTGGTTGTGTCTTGTCTGAAGGTGAAAAAGCTGATCACTGTGGCTTACTAAAGTCCGCAGAAAACGACTGCAGTGGTAGCGCCTTGATCATTTCCAAACAACTTCAAACACATGGACTCCTACTACGTGAAGTCGCTCTTGACTTCCCTTCATCCTTTGCTTTAATGTTCTCTCATGAGCATTAGCTTAGATCCCTGCAGCCATGAATTTAGTAAAGCCATGTGTTAATACTGTTAGTGATTAGTGTGCGGTCTAGAGTACCCATCATCATGATTTTGTGCCTATTTTAAGAGCTGTAATCATAACAATATGCAACACGGAGTCCACAGGCGAGACTTTTTGGGCTCAGAAACACAAGGCCCTCCTTTACCCCTATGATGGCCTCTTCACTGTTAGTGTTTGTCTTAGCAATGCTTCTTAACTGTGTGATCGTGTACTCAATTCTCCATCTCAACTAGCCATACCTAAAGTGCAATTAATAATCCACTAATATAATGACGAAGGGCTGCCTCTGAACTGTGCTAACATCCAGGGCAGTCTGATGCTACAGTAAGTCGCCATCGGAAAGTGATGAGACTGGCTGGCTGGGCATGGGCTACCTGGTTAGTGGCTGTTAACTTCAAGCAGCGTTGTCATAATTGCTGGAGACAGCTCTGCATGTCAATGAATGTTTGATGCCGAATCACAGCTTTTCTCAGGGACGGGTAAGTAATCAGCTACATCGCTAATGTTAATATAGAAATATAGCAACTCTACAAAACCCAAGCAAAATAGCCTCCCTTCAATGTGCTGAAAAATGATGTTGTGAGGCTCTCTACACATCAGCTTTCTTTTGATTTATCTGTTGTTAATGAGTCAAGCAATGTGAATTATACCTTGCAGGACTTTATACAGTACATATGTAACTGATATTCGCTACAAGATCCTCTTAGTAGTTCCTGGATAGCTTCTGGCAGCCTAGGGTGGTTACCTTTCCCACATGGTAAAACCATCATCAAACCCTGAGTTTTATTTACCATCAGGCTGGTAAACAGTATCTGAAGCATCAGTTGCTGCAGCCTGGTCTATTAGCATACAACGCCACAGAGGGAGCGAGGGAGGGAGGGAGGAGGAGAGAGGAGAGAGAGCAATGTGGAGTCATACTTACAGTACCAGTTATTTGTGTATACTTGACGTGTATGCATTATGTGGACGGGTGCCTGGCAGAGTCTGGAGCCTGCTGCGCTTGGAAGACACAGCACCATACAAGGACAGGATATGCTGGAGGATCAGGAGTGTCTTGCAGGTGGTACTGCTGTAGGTGAGTGTAAAAAGAAGCAGCTTCCTGTGAAGGCCTTCAACCCAGGTGGAGTTTACAAGGGCCAATATTTCAAAATGATATTTATTTTGTGAGTTTAATTCAGCATCTGTGAAATAATGTGATGTTTTGGGATATACAGTGATGGTTAACTTTGCTGTTGTCATGGGAAAGAAATGCTGAAATGTTTCCTAAACTGACTTGTGTACCTGTTTGTCTGAATGAATCTGAATGTTTCTCATTAGAAGAAATTTATGGTTGATGCCTTTCTGTTAACAACCAGTGTGATATTGATCCATACAGTAAATAAACTGCATCAAATCCATCACACACATTCAATTTGTAATAAAAGTACAATCCTGTTCCTGTGTCTCAGCCTAACCTTTTTTTCTTCGCCTCCTATCTGTGCCTGAGTGTGTGATAGTCTCTTAATGCTTCTGTGTTTGAATGTTTTATAAATCAACTGAATGAAAGTCTACAGAAGATGAAAGTGACTCTGAAAATGATCTAACTGCTCTGAAGTCCATATCTGTGTGTGCGTGTGTGTGTGGGACAGAGAGAGAGAGGGAGAGAGAAAGCACAAGAGGGAGATTTATGAAGAAGTAAGGTCAAATATCTTCTACCTAATAATAAATCACACACACACACTGCCACCCCCCATCTCTCTCGCTCTCCATCCCCCACTCATGTGTTGACAGAGTTTCCATGGTGAGGGGAAGGTGTTGACGATTCATCGCTGCATTCCTGAGCGCATGCCTCTCACACACACATTAACATTTACCTGGGGTTAACCCCCTCCCAGCTCTCCCAGTCCATTATTTGACTGCTGCTGCCTCAATAAAAAAAAGGTTTTCAGTGTCCTGTAGGTACAGTGTGTTCTTAACATGGGATTAGTCTGTTCTTCACTTCCTGTTGCTTGTCATCGCCTCCGTCCTTTCCATCTCACCTCATACTGTTGACTTGGGACCTAGCGAGCCCATGAGGATGTATTGTTTATTACATCCCATGATTCATAAGTGTTGGATAGGGTGAACAACATGCTGACAATTTTTGTTGTTTCTTGAACCTTAGAGGGCTTTCAGACCTGCATTAAGACAACACAAGGGGCTGCAGTGGTGGGGGTGTCTTGCCTCAGGTCCTGGTGAGACAATAAAATACAATCCAAGAGGTACAGTTTGAGTAACAGAAGCATGAATTTGAAGGAGTATTGGATATTTGACTGGCCAGTGCAGCGCTGTGCCAGATGACGTCATGATGCCTTGTGGCAAAAGTTGGGCCAGATTCAGCTTTATTGCTGGATGATCCTGCATTGTTTTGCTACCCCCGCTGCGTTGGCACTGTATCAAGCGTGATGCCAGATTGGGATGTGTTTTTTTCACACAGGGCCAAAGTCAGTCTGAACACAGGTTAACTATTACTGCCACGCTGTGCAGGAATTTAGTGTAGTGGCACAAGTCTGAATTTCAGGTCACATGACGTGCCTGGACCAAATGCCTGAAGAACATCTGGTGGAGCTCTGCTTGTTGCTTCAGGGTTAGGTATGGTTACTTTAACTTATGAAGAAATCTCTCTCTGATTGTGTGAACCATCTACATCCATCTGTGACATGCAGAAACACAGCGACCAGTAAGAGGAGTGACCAAGTGCAGTCATCGGGTTGCATTAGTCTGGCCGACAAAAACTCAGTAATGACTGAAAAAGCAAAAATGGAGCTCAGGCCCCAGACAGGGTTTTGTTCATCAGTTTGACCCATTGAATGAACTCCTGATTCATGGGAATGGGTCAAGGCTGTGGTGCTAACAGAAAGGTCAAAAGGGCTCAACCTCTCAGCAGCATGAATGGTTTGGTTTCATGCTGGCACGGAAAGAGACACAAAACTCCATTGTATGTTTAATCTGGATGTTAATTCTCAACATCTTTTGTACAAAGTTAACCATAGGAGGCAGCAGAGGAAAATTCACTGGGTCTCCAAAATGGAAATGATTCATCCTCTGGAGAGCATTAATGTGCTCGATAAATTTCATTACAATCATGCCAGTAGTTGTTGACTTAAAACAAGCTCAAATGTTGTTTTAATAAACAGTATTTATTTTCCTGGCCCTGGAGATTTGGGGCTCCCAAGCAGGATTACTAAAAGCTTTGGGGCCCTCTTTTCCTACAGCTGTAACTGATACATTTTGTTGCTGTGAGCTCAACAATATGCCTCAATATACGTCTCTTATGCTTCATTTTCATTGTTTGTGTGTTTAGTTACTCTGGAAATTGGTTGATAAAAGCCAGACCACAGACACACCTCTTATGAAATGGTTTTAGATACTCACACACACCCACACACACCAGGTTCGAATTCTTTAACTGCAATAATAATCCGAGGCAAAGCTATAGGGCTGAGGAGGTCTTAACTTGTGTAAATGCTTCACTATATTATCCCCAACAGTTCACAGTAGCTCCACATGACTTGGAGCTACAGTGGGTAAACTGTGGGTAACGAGTGAACGGATCACAGCCAGAATGAAAGATGCCGCAGCCCCAGTGGGGGGATAGAAGAAATGAGAGTCTGTGCGAGGAAGCAGAGTGTCTGTTTCACCTCCCCATGCTGCAAAGTTGGAAGTTAATTGAAGTGAAGCTCCCGCTGCTGGTGATGAGTAACTCGGCCACATCAACACGGTCAGTGAGATCTCACCCCGGGCCGAACTCTCCGCTCCATCAGCATGCGTGCTGCGTGTTGAAAGGACGTGCTCTGGGTGTTTTTGGAGGTTTGGGTTTGAAGACATCCATCATCACATAGCATTATTCGACTGTAGACACAGCAGGAACGACTGCTGTAGCTCCTGTAGGGAAACAGCTGCTGAGCTTCTTGTCAGAACTGACCCCTGTGCTGGGAAATGGTGGGGAAAACGGATCACGCTGTAAATTTAAAACTGAAGAAATGGGTCAGATTAAGGCCTGATACATACATGATCATAAATGACAGCACCAGGCCTATGTCTTGCACATGCATGGCACTGCTGTACTCACATACTGTTCCTGATACAGCAGGTAACTGGTCAAACCAGGCTGCTTTATCCTGTTGCCTGCTTTAGTGCCCCCTCAATGCCATGCATGAAATACTTCCACCGTGTTAAGAATTTCTGAAATAGACTTTGAATAGCCCAGAGCAACCAAGGTCAGAGTAGGGCTGGAGATTTTCCTGGGATTTTAAAATGATTATCTTCCAGGGAACACATCGCTCTTTCTTCTTGCCACAAATGGAGTACATAAATCTGTATATCTCTCTATATCCCTTTACATCAAAATGGTGGTAAATATATCAATAATAAATATTTTGGGTGAACACTGGATTTAAAAATTAGTCTGAGGAACTCTGGCACACAATCAATGACTTGTAAGTAACACTGCAGGAAAATAACTTTTCAGTACATTGGGGAAGTAAAATCAGCTTAATAAACTGATCTCCACATAAACTATCCAAGCATATTTTGGGAGAGAAAGTAATTTGTGGTGGGAGAAAAAATACAGCAAACCACTGTGTTTAAATGGAGAGAGAAACAGAGCATTAACAGACAGCAGACTGGTGTGATGGAGCCGGGGCTTTTGGCTGTCTAGAGCCGCTGTAAACATCAGCGTTGATTACAATGAAGACGGGAAAACGTGTCGCCTCTGGTAGACTCTGGGGAGAACAGGCTGCTCACTTCCCTCCGTGCGCTGCTAAATTTTTCTGTCTGAATTTTTTGTTATGTGGAGCAACCCTCAAGCTGTGACACGTTCAAGACGGAGCCGGGGGTAACACCAACGAAATGTGCCATCTTCCAAAACAGCAGGAGTGTGCAAGTGGTGCAAACTACGACCACATAGAAAAATATCCTGTGTTGTTTTTTTTATCACACTCACACAGTGGAGTCAATTAAGGAAGACAATGGCTTAAGTTGTGACAAGGCCACATTACCAAATGATCCATGAGAGGCATGAACGTACACTCATGCAGGGACGAGAAAACTGGGTCAAATGGACCCTGAGAGAGAGCGAGAGCAAGTTAGAGAAGCCACAGACAGATCCAGAGCCAATCGGCACTAGATCTTTCTTGTCTCTCATCTCTATCTCATGTGGAGATGAGAGAGAAAAGAGAGGTGGAGAAAGAGGAAGAGAGAGAGAGAGCTAGATGGAGAGACTGTTGTTAAAGAGGTGTAAAAATCAAAACCCCAGAGAGCGACCGAGGTTTCAACTCATCTGCATTTCTAATCAAGGGTGAGGGTGGGGTGTGGGGGGTCGGTGTGATGAGGGGAAGTGGAGAGAGATGCAATAAATGACATGGAGTGAGAAATGTAGAGGAGAAATGGAGCAAACAGCAGAGGGATGGACTGAAAGAGAGAGAGAGACTGGTGACAAATGGAGAGGAAAAGCATAAACAGACAGAAATAAATCCCATAAGACTAACAAGGGGATAGGAAACACAGTAAGAAAGACATGGAGGGAAGAGGGAGAGATATAGCCGCGGTCCAATGTTGAATTATAAAACATTTATTCTGCGCAAAGTTTTTGAAGTTGTTTTTTTTTCAGATGTTTGGAAGCATAGAAAAACCTGATTGATGGCTTGCCCAGAGACGGAGAAGAAAACCAAATTGGCCCACATTTGTCACAAGTCTCCGAGCAGGAACTCTGATCACGACCACATCAGATCCTTTGGAAAGATTCAGCCGCCACATTTCAACAGAAAGAGGGTAAATGTGGGCCAACCAGCACTACAACCACTATTAAATAACTATTGGTTTATGCAGACAGTAAATCGACTCTGCCAGCAGCAGCGTGTAAAAAATGTTGCTTTGGATGAAGCTGAGCAACATCATGACTTAACGACCTGGCTGACCCCAAGCCTGAAGTTACAATGTTAAATAGAACATGAACAAATTTACTGATGTATGGCGGCTGCAGTGTGCCACCATAGCATACTGATTTAAGACATGCAAAAATGCATGAAAACCACAAACTTTAATTCATTAGGAGTTGGCTAATTTAATTACACACAGTGTTGGCCAATCAAACCTCTGCTCCTCTGTGGGTTCGACTGTAGCATGACTTTCATTTCAGCTCTCACATGTAGCAGACTATGGTTATAAAACTAAATAGACAACTGTTTTAATTAGTCTATTATCACTTGTTTTTATCTCGCTCTAGGCAGCGATGGTCGCTTGGTTGGTCCAGACAGAAAGGTCTCAACAGCTGTTCAGTGCATTGCTATGAAATCTTGACATTCATGTCCCCCAGAGGATGAATTCTACTGATTTTGATGATCCCCCGACCTTTCATCTAGTACCACCAGCAGCTGTTAGTTTTCTTTGTCTAATAAACTATGATGACAGCATCTGGATTTTTTTTTTTCTTACAGTTTGAATTTTCAGTGCTCGTCTCTTCTGTGACACTGGCTTCTCCTCGTTGGTAATAATATCAAAAACTGCAAATTCTCATCATCACCTAAACAATAAAAACAATAAATGCAGAACAAAACCATTTACAAAAAGAATACATCTTACAAATCTATTTATTAAAAAAACATCATCATGATTCATCATACTCATTGCAATAAAATGATAAAATGAAAAGACACTGGGGAAGTCTTGCAGTGACATGTTGGATGGTGTGTATCAATGCTATTGTCTCTGTGTGCAGTTTACTGTTAAGAGCATTTGGCACTGAGCCCTATAATTCACCTGTGTGGTCACGTACTGTGACTATGTGTATATGTTTTAGGGATAGTGGTAAATTCCTCCTTTGAATACTGTAACAGAACTATCACAGAGAGGCACACACACCTGTGGACTGGCTTTATGGAGAGTTTCTGAAGGGAGTGTCACCATCAATCAAGCCAACACACACATATTGGTATCAATATGTCCCAAATTTCCCAAAATAGTTAGAGGAGGTTGCTCTGACATGGAGGTGAACATCCAAATCTGCATGTAGAAATGATCTGAGAGCAGCAGCACTGATCTAGGATCGTTCTGGTGTCCAATAGGAACATCTGATCTCTTAGTTTTTCTTTTGCTGGATGAGACCCACAGCTAATTGCATTCAAACCAAGTTATGGTTTAAAAGGAAGAAAAAAAGTTTGACTACATAGCCTGATATTGCTCATTAAGTTCTGATAGTTGCTTAAAATACCTTGCAAAACTATTTACAACACATCAAACAAAGCCCTATCCATCCATGTCCAGGCAGCCTGGCACAAACCTAACAGGTCTGTTTGGATCCTGCTGAGTTTGAACCGAATCTTCCTCACTTTGTGTGTGTTGTTGCTGGAACTGTGAGTGTGCCTTCACACAGCAGTCAACATGATACGTCAGTCACCACAAGTTCATTCATTTGCTATAAAAACACCACAGAGACTCAACACATGTCAGCTGATGTACGTCGGGCACAGCTGACCTTTTCTTAATCAGCTGGTTCTGGCAGATTTTTAGTAGATACAATTGTCAGTTTTACCTGTTAAGTGTACGGTAAACATACCAGTTTTTTTAAAAAAGGAGGAGAGTTAAAACATCTAAAATTATTTGGAAAAAGGGATGTAACCACTGTTAAAATATCTGAAACCACTTCACTCAAAGTTTTCTGCTTACTTTTCTAGCTAGCAACATTAAAGGAGCAGTCAGACATTTTGAAAAATGTGCTTGTTCGCCAGAATCAGGTCTGGGACGTGTTTAGCTTAGCACAAACACTGGAAACAGGAGGAACTGCTGGGTAAACCAAAAGTCAATAAATAAAGTATGTCTGCCAAAAATTTCAAGTCTATTTCATGCTGGTTATGTAAAATAAATGAGGATGGATCACTATAAAGAGGTTTCCCTTTAGTCCCACCTCACCAATTAACACACGATATCTCATTTGTTTAAGGTGTGCATGAAGAGAAATGTAAAAATGGAGGAGTTTTGTGCTACAACTAGTTCTTATAAAAAACTATTTAACCATCCACTCAGCCAAGAAATAGTTATGTGACTCAGTAAAACAACTGCAAATTGTCACTGTGACATTTCTGTTTGAATTAAGCAACAAGATACTGTAGTAATCTTTAGTGGTGTTAATATGCATTTTTTTCCCACAGAGCCAGGTTAGCCAGTTCCCACCAATGTCTTTATGCTAAGCTAAGCTCAGCTCAGCTAACCACCTTGGTGACTCCAGACTCCAGTTGTAAGGATCTTCAGTAAAAAAAAGCAAAGGAGCATCTTTTTCAAAATGCTGCACTATTCCAATAAAAAGCAAAACTGAAGCTAAGAAACATGCATGAGTTTCTTGCACCACCCACACTCTGTTAAAACAGAGTCATGTTGCTCATTGGTGTGAACACCATCCATCAGTGGAGTGACAGCTAGGGTTATAAATCTGGATGGAGGAGGACTTTGATGTCATCAAAATGAAACCTTGGAAAAAGGCTCGTGTTGCTCATGAATGACATCAGTCTGTCATTATAAAACGGTACATGCAACTCTTTGTCTCACATACTGTAGCACAGCGCTCACACGGTGTACGAAAACACACACGAGACTCAGGCAAAAAAAACAGCTGGATACATTTCTGGATATCTATAAAAGAAGAGTGCTTGCTGTCGCCACTATTAGCGGCTGTTCAAGTGTTGATCTGGCAAAAATGAACCAAGCACGCCTCCTGTTAATTCAAATATTGGCACCACGTAGAGTATATCTCACACACAAACACACTAACTGCATATCTCCTTGTAAAGCTTAAAAAGGTCTCTCATTTTAAAATCTCTTAATTTTCAAAAAACTAGAGTTGAGAATAAAGGTATATATTGTCCTCTTGTTAAGGTAAGAATACTCTGGGGTGGTAGTTCTAGTGCAATACCTCTCGTGCGGAAAGCACGTGGAGCACTTTCGTTTTCTGGGACTTCTGCTGCCCAAACGAACACGATGCTCAAACCATGACCTCTTCCATGACAGACATAAGGCTCAGGCTGCCTAAACCATCAGCCACTGCAAATAAAAAGTAACTTCAGTTTCGTGAAATCAAACAAGTAAAACGAAAAAGCCACCTCCGTCCCTCCAACCCAGAGCACCCCTTGAATTTTCCATGCTTCCTCAAAAAAAGAAAATTCAACAGGATACACGCTGGTGTGCCATTAATCTGAGGACCATCAGGAACATGGAGTGGTTGTACTTTGCAGGAAGCAATGGCATCAGGAGAAAGCCAAAAAAAGAAAAAAAAAGCATGTAGTCCAGCCTGAGTGCTTCATTTGTTATCCCTAGTGGTTACAGAGGCAGCAGATGTGTTTAGTGGTCCTTTATTCCCACGTGGCAGTGATGTCTCAGAAGTCTCCTGTTCCGAGGAGTGCTATGGTCTTTAATGGGGAGCGAATATATCTGTGTAAAAATCACTGGAAGCGCCACATATTTTATTGGATCTTCACAGAAACAGAAGTCTCAAAGGCTAATTCCCCGTTGGTGCTTGTTAAAAAAAAAAAGCAAAAAAAAGCAAAAACAAAAAAAAACAAAAACAAAAGTCCCCGGCTCCTCCCACTGCAGAGCTCAACGATCCTGAGCACCTCAGCCAGGCTTCTGTTTCCAAAGCAGTGCGTCATTTTAAATTTCTCTTTACTCCCAACGTCCGTCGCCTGGAAACAGCTGGGTGTCCCAGAAATCGTCTATGGGCGTGTGTCTGTTGTGTGTGTGGTGTCTCCTGTGAGCGCTGCAGTGAGTGGGTGCAGGGGAAAGTGTTTGTCAGTCCATCTCCAGGTCCATCAGTTTGTTGCGTGAGCGTGGAGTGTGCGTGGTGTTGCGGCAGCAGCACTGGGCGCAAACCAGACCCAGGACCAGGGAGAAGAGGCCGACACCTGCAGACACACAAACACGGTTAAAATGACGCCATACTCCCTCCACTAAAAGTGTTATTACTGCTTCTACAGGTTATACTATACGCCTGTTTCCACCACAGGAACTATTTTAGAAAGTCAGGAACCTCACCTGCAGTTTTACTGAAGGTCTAAATTTAGTTTCTGGCTCCTTAAAGTCTTTGCTCCGGCTACATCCTGATGGCTTAGGAACTACTGGGATGAATTTTGCAGGAGCTGAATGTTGGTGACCGGGGGACGGGCATTTCTTGTTGTTCACTAACGGTTAAAGGTTATGTCACTTACTTCCCAACAAGTTTAAAAACACAACGAGGAGTAAACAGGAAGTGGCAGGTAACTCACTGATTATGTCATCCTACATCATCAGGACCCACGAGCGAAAATCAAATTACAGTGACCGACAGCAGCTCAGTCTGCACTTTAATGTTTCTTATGTGTATGTTTGTGTTCTCTAGCGTCACAAAGACGCAACTAATTAAAAACATTATAATGATTTTTATCACTCAAATGCAAATTGACGAGCAGGTATGAAAAAGAGACGTCATGTACAGAAGTGATCTGGGCTTATTACTGTGGGATCACTATGTCTTTTTATTGGACTTAATGAACTGTCAAAGTGCAGAGGATACAAGCATGTTTGATCAGGGTAAAATCCCCGCTCTCACATGCTGACGAGCATATGTGTTACCATGGTAACACTAATGATTTACAAAAAAAAATAGTTTACACAGATCAGTTATAAGGTGGCTTCCTGAACAGCTTATGAGCAGCAGATGAATTTATTAGTAACTTTTGAATTCATGCTAAAAAAAACATCTACTATCACGAAATAAAAGAATAAATAAAAGAAAACTCTCTTCCTCATGGACACCAGGAAGTGGCCTGACACATCTCTCACTAGTAGAGAGTGCTATCACTGCAACTGCTGCTGTTACAGCTACCACTAATACAACAACATCCACTACTGACGCTGCAGATGCCTGCAAACTAAGACTTTCATTATTAATAGCAACTAGGAATGTCCCCCAGCTAGATACAAGATCAGCATCAGTGCCAATTGAAGCATATTTTATTGATTGTTTTTTGGCTATATTAAGGCTGATCAAATTCAAATTCTCCTCTTAGTTAAATCCACCGTACACTGGCAACCCCCAGCTGTCAGACACGTGTCCTAAATAAGCACGAGCACAGCACTGTCAGCCAGTGAAGTGCAGAGCAGCACAAAGAGGAGTAACTCTCGTCTTCAAGCCAGCAATTTTCAGTGGAGATGTCCACACTGGCAGCCAGCATCAGTGAGCCAAGTGAGCATTTTCATCCAGTTTCAGTGACAATTTGCAGGTGCGCCACTTCTCTGAAGTGCTGCTGCTGCTGGCTGCATTTAAACCACATTTTAAACCTCAACGCTTGAGTTTTCTGGCCGACAAAAACAGGCTATAATAGTTTGTTATTCCCCATTTTTAACAGAATGTTTAATAAAGATTAAAGCTAAAACCCTGAATCATGTTCACTTGAGGATGTGTAATGGTTACGTTACCTAATGAGGCCGCTGCACCATATAGGAGAGGTAACTTTAGGGAGTCCCACACTAGAGAGGAAGCACACAGAGTCACAATTTTGCTATTTCAAATTTCTCTACAGTAATGTGTTATTTGTGAACTGTAAAGAACTGCAGCACACACTCCTCACCAGCGAACTGGACAGTGAGGAAGACTCGAGACGACGTCAGCTCTCCAGCTTGAGTCCAGGCTCCCGTTGAGGCCGACAGGTACCATGGAGTGGCCATGCAGTAATACTCACCACTGTCACTGGAGTCATACAAACACACAGTCAGACACTGCAGTTGAGATTTTGAAGACCAAAACCACTGTTTGCCCATAAATCTCCTCACTCACCTGTCCTGAGTGCCAAATATATTCAACAGGTATTTGTGTGTGTCTATGCGCTCTATTGAGATTTCACTGGATGAGTTACGGGTCTCTGTCTTCACAACGCCAAAACGGTCGACACTGGCCACCTGGGTCGTCGTCTGTCCACCACGCAGCCTGGTGAAAAACCAACGCACCTCGTACGCCAGGTCATCTGAAAGAGACAGAGAGAATTTCTTTAAACATATCTAGGTATTTCAGACAAAAAAGCTTTAAAACCAAAGTGTGTTCATGTTTTTACTTCTACATGTTATTGATCTCTGCTGCTAAATACAATACAAGAGGATATAATGCCTTCTGGACCCTGCAGTGAGTTGCTATCCAAAAGTAATGAGACTGACTTGCTGGGTCAGGGCTAGCTGGTTAGCATGCTAACTTCAGTCGAAGAAAAGAAGTGATTAAGCTCGACGCAATGCAAGGATGTGACTTTGTGTAAGTGGTTGTAGGAATGAATGTTAGTCTTTAAAGTGTGTGAAAGAAAGGCCAAGTGTCTGACGATAACTGGAGGCATATTTTGCTCCATTTCCAGTCTGTCGACCCCTGACAAGAGCTCAATGGCTAAATCTAGACTACATGTTACAAAGTACAAAGGCAGTCCGCGCCTGTGGGATGTGCAACATGTTGCATAGGTGTCATTTTCTATCCACTTCCAGAGCCAGAAAGAAATTTAGTTAAACGTTGAGAGTGTATTCAGACCTCAAAGTCAGCTCAACATCAGTAGCATCACTCAGGACACCTGCATCAGTTAAAAGGGAACATTAAAAGACACATTTCCTCTTTGAAAGTCCCATGAAAAGGCACCATTACTTCCATAATTAGATGCATTTCTTGTTGAAACGGTTCAGTGAAGGGTCAACCACTGAGGCTGTTAGTTATGGAGCAAAAGGCAGTTTTGTTTAAGGTTCAAGTGTCCATTCAAACCTTTAAGGAACCAACATCACTTATTATCTACTTTAGTTAACAGCCTGCCTGCATTTAATTACATTAGACAGTGGTAGATGTTGCCATATATATGAAAAAATACTTTTAACCACCTTAAAATACTGTCATAGCTCAGATAAAATGATTTATTTTGCATTATGACACTTTCATATTTGATTATTAGCATGTCCAACATTTACAGAGTTGCCTGTTACATTATGGAAATTGAGGAGGAAAGTTCCTTATTTCTGGGTGTACACTGGAGCCCTCATCTCACTATGATAACTATAGAACAAAAGAAGAAAACCAGGAGAATCAGTCCAAACCTACAGAGTAACTCCATTATCACCACATTAAAACACACACACATATTCAGACTCACACACCTGCAGGCTGCTGTTTCTCCCACAGTTGGAGGGAAGATAAAAAAAGACAGAGATGGACATGCGTCACAAAAAGGAGGATAGTGATGACAAAAGAAAGAAAACAGCAACGAGAGAGAATTTGTGATAATAGATGTAATCTTTGGGAAGGGGGCGAGCGAGCTAATTATTTCCAAGAGAAAGACGTAAGGAGAGAGAGAGAGAGAGACAGGGAGTGAGAGAGAGACAGAGAAGCACAAACTAGTCATTAGTCTGTCAGGGAGAGAGGGACTATTAGCACTGTACCTCCCACACACACACACACACACACACACACACTGAAGCACAATAAAAACCCCATGGAG
>BRZM01000061.1:1809628-1828060 GCA_033238685.1 Lates japonicus | reverse complement strand
GTGTGTGTGTGTGTGTGTGTGAAAAAAGGGCGAGAGCAAGAGATGGAGAAATGAGGAGGGAGAAAGAGGAGAGCGGATGGAGCGAATATAATGAAGAGCGAGACCGAGGAGAGGAGGAGAGGAGTGAACTCACCCAGAGCAGAGTAATGAATCACATCTCAATTTCTCTCTCCCTCTCTTCTCTAATGGTTTTAATATTCAAGTGCTACATCATTAAAAATCAGAAGTAGTATGAGCAGCAGCAGCAGTAATAACACTGGCCTCATGTCTCATGGTACTAATATTAATAATTACCTGAGAACTTAGTCCCTTTGCCCCTCCATGTGACACTTTAGTCCAGACTCTTGGGTAACATGTCTTCACACTTACTGGCCTGGTTTTCATTAAGTTTTGCTGCAGATATTCAGTCTCCATGACTTTTTGTGTGATCTCCTCCTCTTCCTCTAACAGAACTTTCCTCTCACCAACACCTTTTCAACACAGGTATTAATGGTTTCGCACAAAATCGGTTGAATAACCGACGAAAACACAGTCAATACTCCGCAATACATTTAAAGTGACATCAGCAAATTGCAAATTCATTTTGACCAGTCCGTCCAGCCTTTCTACCGAGACACTTTCTCCCTGAAGTCTAAATCCATCACTTCCTGTTAGCGGAGAAGTGGACACACTGGACACTAGGATGTAATTTTGGCAAATCAGCTCCACTGCTTCTCAATTAGTTGGGAAGAGTCAGTCTCCTCTGGTGAAGACACTGATTTAGTCTGAGGAGTTGGCCGGACTGACAGTAAAAAACGCCGGCAGGGCAGCTTTAAATGTGACCTCAGAGCATCTGACTATTAGTAATCAGCTGAAATTTTATCATTTATTCATTAGTGCAAGAATTCTATATTTAGTATGTAATTAATGTCAGACCTACATCATAGAGTTTCCTGGAACTGATTAATAAATCCACTTATTACTGATAAAATGATATTTATTGTTTTCACTGGGATGTAATATCAACTATTTCATGATTTACTGAAGTTTTATACAGATGTCAGTGTTTACAACTTTAAAATAAACTTTAAAATAATTAAAAGACGCCAGATCTTAATGATAAAAAAAGAAAATTAAGTTCCCACCATTGTTAACATCAGCTGTCAGAGACGTGAACCTTCTCTTCACATTGTAAAATTTGACTAAACTGATGGTGATGATGATGATGGGGTGATGAAGATGCATTAGGACAGCGTAGAGAGGGGGGGGCACCATTTTTTCTGCACAAAGACAAGTAGCTGAGTGCTCCGTCCGACCAAAGAGGAGGAAACAGGAGGTGACACAGAGGGGGGGTCGAATGACCACACACACACACACACACCCAGACACAGACACACACACACACCCCTCCAGACTCGCTGACCAGAATCAACTGATGAGTAAAGTTCTGACAATGAGAGAGGGCTGATTTCCCCATTAGCCTCCTGAGGAAAACCCACATGGTTCCTCACAGCAACATAAAGACTGTTGTATGGCACAGCTATCACTCTGAGGCTCTGCAGGGAACCCAGTTTTTCAAGTACTGCCGTCTACAGCTGCAATGATTTATAGATTAGACGACTGCAGAAAATAAATCATAAAGTTTAAGTCAATTTTTAAGCAAAAATGCAAATAATTTCATCAGTTTTGCTTCTAAATTAGCAGTTTCTCCTCATCTCATGTTACAGTAAATTAGCTTTTTGGCATCTGATGACATCACCTCAGGCCCTTGGAAACTTTTATACACGAAAATTATTAAACACTTAATCGATATAATCAAAATGTTTCAAGCTGTTTTCTTCTACACATTGTCCTCATATGAGGTTGTCCTCAAAGTAAGTCTATCCTCCGCTGAGACCCTCTCTGCATGGGTGGGGTGACACAGAGCGAGGACCCCTCCACACAAACCTGAAACGTCTGTTAGTCAGGGCTCCCATCGGTGCGTGGCTCAGTGAAAGAAAAACAGGCTCATGTGGAAGATGAGGGATGGGTATGATAAGAATGATGGTCTCTTGGGGTGCGGACTCAGAGTGACCTGATGTAAGAATCACATCCTGAACTCACACCTGGTTCAAGTGATGGAGGGATTATACTGCACAAGTTCAAAAGAGGGAATTACGTGTCAGAGAGACTGTACCATGAGCATAACTCTGAATTAACTGTCCATCCGACTCTAGTATCATTTGAAAATTAGAGTTTGTGCACGAGTGGCACTGATGACAAGGCCATGCAATATTATTAGGGTGGCAACTAATTATTATTTCCAGTTTTGATTAATCCTCTGATCATGCGTTATGATAAAAGAAAAGCAGAAAATTCTCACATCTGAGAGACTGCAAACAAAAAATGTTTCAAGAATTTTTGCTTTAAAAAAAGACTGAAACCATTACTCAAAGTAGTTAGTTATTTTTTGTTAATCAAATAATCAATTAATCGACTAATCATTTCAGTTCTCTTGTGCACCCACCTGGTGCACAGTGGGGTTAGGGTCAAGAGTTAAAGTCAGGGTTGGGTGGGGGTTTAAAACTTTGTGAATTGTTTGAAAGTTGTGCTCAGTGTCACAAAAAATAAAAACTTCTTATCTATGTGCACAAATCAATACATTTGGACTATTTCATGAACTACTGAAAGAGTAGGTTGGTTACAAACATCCATCACAGTTTACAGACCGACACCCTGGTTCAACTTTGACCTACTGTAATTGAGCACACACTGTTTTCCTGTGCAATGAGGGATTATTAGCAGCATCTCAGGTATACTTACTTTCAGTTGTACCTTGAGATAAAGTGGAGAATTTGGATAAAGTGTTGGCTTGTTTGCAACCTGTTTGATGGTCTGAATGATGACCCCAGCTGTGATAAACCAATGCTGTTGTTTTTCTTTGTTGTTGTTTCTTTTGAACATTTGTTTGCAAGTAAAAATAACTTACATTATCGCAATGACAACACTTTTAATTATATTTACTTGAACAGAGATGTTTTGTGATGTCAGGATGTATGAAAACTATTTTAATCCCTTATATAATCACTATGACTATATCCTTATATAATCACATCATTTAAAAACTGCCTAGCTGACAGTCAAAAGATACTCTGACGTCCTGATAACACCAGGTTAGCGCCTGACATTGCCGTAAATGATCAAAGACACATTTTGCATAATTCCACAGGACTGACGCGTGAACTCCAGTTGCTTGTTTCAGCGACGACACCAATATTCGAGGAACAGAGCTATAATTAGAAAGCCTCTGCTTTCTCACAGTTAGCCTCCATCCCTTTACTTTCTTTGTTGTTTGACGGCAGAGCGGACGGAGAGTGAGGAGAGGGAAGGAGGGAGGGAAGGGGATTTGAAATACTTAGTGACTGAGGAGATTATTTTGTTTATCACATAGCCATAAATCAACAGCGTGAGGCATTCAGCAATGTGAACACAACTCAAGCTGTGTCTTTGGAGAGCACGCAGAATCACCAGAGACACCCCCACCCTCGCCTTATGGGAGGTGCTATAGGAGTATCTGATCCCCTACCAGCAGGCTGACTCACAGTTTCTTGCCCACAGCTGTTCCTCTGCTGAATGCAGACTCTTGCTGTCCCCCCATGCAGACCTTTCTACCCCCCTGCATGAACTCACAAACTCACTGACTCCCATCCCAAGAGTCACTTGATAAGCTATAGGCTCTGTGTACACTGGCGTGCTGCACAGACACACTATCCTGCAGACGCTGGGTGACCAGAGCTAACAGAAAAGCGTGTAAGTGTTGCTACATAAGCAGGTGCATACAACTTTTTCCACATTTTCTCTGCACTTAAAAGTTATTATAAAGTTAAAGTTTTCTCTGAGCTTACTTTCTTGCCGGGAGCCGGTGGTGGTGATGGACACTTGCCAAGAGCTTCAGCCATTGCTGCGTCTATAATACAAGAGGTTAGCAGCGCTACTTCTTCAGGGCAGTCTGGACACTACAGTGAGTCACTATCGGAAAGTGATGAAATGGGCCCGACAGGCCGAGTCTAGCTGGTTGGCATGCTAACTTTAGAGAGCAGTAGAAGCAAAATACTGACGTTGCTTTCCACTGCTGGATACAGCTCTTAGCGAGTAAAGAAATTAAGTTTGATGTGGAATTAACTTCATTTCTTCTAGACTGGTAAGAAAACAGCTGTTAATGGCTATGTAGTGATAGCCAAAAAGCTCCTTTAAAGGGTGATCAAACAGAATGAACGAAATGAATGAAAACAAATCTCCTCCTTTTTCTTTTCTGAGGAATTTATGGTTTTATTTTCTGGCATTATTCAAACTTTTTCCAACGAATCCCATTAAAACACCAAAACTCCACACTTTCATAGTCTTTGACACTAAGCTCCAGGTCCTTGGGCAAATTATTTTCCTAAGAAAAAAAAAAGAAATTTACAAGAGTAAATTGAGTATTTGTTGGGGACTATTTGCAGCAGTGGATTAACACACATTTGGTGCTCTAGTGAGTATTTATGGCATGGAAATTAAGTGGAGAAGCATTTCATCCTGCATAACAATGGAGCTGTATAGTGCAGAGTTTTGTACTGTTTTATTGTTGTTGTGTTGTTGGTAAAACAGCACAGTTGTGGTGAAATGGCTGCCTTAAATGACAGTAAGAAAATCAGCTGTCAGTGTAATGAGCTGAGCAGTCAGCTGACACACTAATTGATGACAACATGGTCTGTCAGAATTTCACAACTATGTTAGCGTCAGAACTAATAACACGGTTTTAGGTGGTGCAGCAGCTTCAATGAACAGGGGGGAGGACGGGGGGAGGACGGGGGGAGGAGGGGGTGCATTCTGGTGATTGGATGGCAGAAGAGGAACTACAGTGCATCTCTAATAGAATATCTGGCTCCTGTCTGAGCTAATAAAACTAAAATGGCTGGCTGTGGAAATGAAGACAGTCTGATTGGATTTCTCTGGATTAATCCCTTGAGGAGAGTCCAAGGCGTAAAACTGCCTGAAACACACACACACACACACACACACACACACAAAAGGCCGACAATTACCACCAGTGCTTCTAATGAAACTGTGTGTGTGTGTTCTCTGCTCCATAAAGCAGGACAGCACTGGTAGAGTGGAATACTAAACACTATAAAAACACTATTTAGTCGCTCAGAAACAAAACCACTGGGATGCAAAGTTTCCCTCGTTACTTGCTGCATGCTTAATAAGACCTCTAGTGAATGAATGCAAATTCTTACTTGATATTTGGCATGTTTTTACTTGCAGATGCCTTCTGAATACATGAGCGATGAGTTACACTGATGCAGGTTTCATTAGGTCAACAACTATATTTTGAGATTTTAGCAGCTACATGCTGATTTTAAATATATCAGATAGTAGATTTGATATCTTGTAAAAGCAAAGTGTAAAAGCACCATAGAGGATATCATTAGTGTGGGTTGCAGCAGAGTTCAAATGTTGTTTCAGTCTTTTTCAGTGCGCCATCAATCAGACTGCTTATCTCTTATTAATCTAACACTACAGCCTGGCAATTTCCAATTTGAAACAGTCTTAAAAATGAGCGTTTACACTCCCACTTTGGTTTAGTTCTCAACAGTATGATGGAATTTGTTGACTCTGCTTAATGTAGTGATTAAACCTGAATTATTTCTTGGCTCAGCTTAGAAACACCAGCCTTCTTGCAACTTGTAACACTCATCTAGGGTTTCTCCTTCTCCTTAGAAGACACCTCCTGAGTGCGGTCATGATGTGTTATCTTAGCCTTCACAGTCTGATCGTCCTACAATCTGCCATTTCTGAGGATTCCTTTTAAGCTGCATCTCTGCTCCCATTCCTGTTTAACTGAAGACCTAATGGACTGAAAATGATGGCACCGCTCTGCTGTTTAGGACGATCTGCTCCACATTTTCAATTTGTGTTTTATTGTCAGCCTGTCTTTTCCTCTCCTCTTCCACTCAGTTTCCTGCCTCTATACCCGTCGACCATATCTCTCTTTATGTTTGGTTGGCACCCATTTGCTCTACTTTTTCAGTACAGTATAAATATCCAGTGAGACACCGTTTGATGTTTTCAGTCAAGACTCTTTCGCTTCTGCTGAGCACCTGAAAAGAAGTGGTAGTTTAGATTTTTTTCACAGTCATCCAGAGGCCACTGAATATTAGAAATGATTTTTTGACAACAAATGAATAAATAACAACTGAATAACTTCCCTGAAACTTTTATCTGAATCTTTTTTCATGTATCCAAGTACTTTTGGAACAGAGATGAACCAAGAACAGAAAGAGCTGTGTGTGTTTTTTAACTACTTATCTCACTATGACTCAAAAACAGGATTGAATTTGATCATTTTTATCACTTAAATCTAATTTGACATCCAATTTATCCAATTTTTAATGATCTGTCATTGTCCAAAGAATATAAAAGCTTAAAGAATCTTGCACCAATGCCAGCTTCTTAACAAATCTGCATTTCTAAGCATTCATAAAACTGTCACTAAACTCCTAGCTTTATTAAAGAAGCTCTACGGGCTGTGGGCACTGGAGGCTCCAACTGGAACCATTTAAAAGCATGAACATTATCATCTTGAATGGCCAAATTTTTAACCACATCTGGCATGGTTGCTACAATAAGTCTCACTGTTTTTCCACCAGAAAGATACGGACAAAGAAATTAGTAATAGGACGAAAAGTGAATGAACTTTTGTATTGGGGCTCAGCCTAGTCTGGTCGCTGTTGAGACAGGTGAAACTGAATGATTGCTTAACTTTACTAAAGATTGCTGCTTAACTGGTGTCAATTTGTTCAATATTCCTTTGTTTTACAGTCATGTGTTCACTGATAAGCAGACAAGCAATACAAGTAAAAAGTGTTGGACTAATTAGAATAATTACTGCCTTCTATTTTCTATTCTGAGCCCTTCAGGGTTTCCCTCCTCCCGATAGTTAATAGTGGAGATGCTCTATTTCAGGCATGCTACCATTCATTAGTTTGTCCTGATGGACGCTATGAGGTCATTAATTTAAAAGCACTGGGAGGCCCAGTGTGGTTACACAGTTTGAAATCAGGGTCGCAGAGTTTCCAGGACAAGAAGCATTAGATGTTTTGAATGATGTGTACTTTGTTTCGTGCTCTAAAATGAGTACAGTTGGATTTCATGTGATCTGGTTGCTCCATTTTGATTAAAGTGAGACTTTTTGTCTGAATAATGTTGCATCAAGAAAGTTCACCAGTTCTTGAAAATGACCAATAGGTTTTCTTTACTTGTCAGCTGTTATTGGTTCACCAGAAACAGTTAACAATGGAGGGGAATCATTTATCTTTCTATCATCCCTTTGGCTCATCACCTCCACTCTTATATTCTTCTGCTGCCCATCCCTCTTCTATCCCTCTCAACTCTTCCCATTTGTTAGAATTCACTCTCCTCCTTCCTCTCCCCTCGCCTCTCTTTTAGAAACATCATGCCTTTCTTGTTACCTCCATTTACTGCTCCTCTATTCACTCTCTTCCACTCGTCACTAACAATCTGTTTAGCTCCTCCATTTTCCTCATTCAATTCCACCTTCTCCATCTCGCCGACTATTCTTCTTCTACCTCGCTCTGGTCTGCCCGGCTACAACGGAGCGTGAGATCATTAATTAACGGGCCGCTTCCGTCGGGCCTTGCAAAGACAGCTGGGTAATCGGTGAGGCTGAGAGGAGGAGGGAGGAGAGACTGAGGAGGAAATGAAAAAGAGGAGCCAGAGGAGGAGAGTAGGATGAATCGTTATATTTACCAGTTATTTTTGAATAATATGATTTAGGTTCCTGTGGTGTTAATCACCTGGTCCCTGTGTGCATTTAAAAGAGCCATTAAAAATGGCTGAACGTTTATTTGTTTTACTTACACAGTCAGTTATTGAATGCCAGAAAACAGTAAGGATCCTGGGATACAGATGATGCAGGCAAACTGACAAGGTCTTATGAAAATGTGAGCTGACAGTGGGAAATCGAATATTAGTCACACTGATCAGGTTAACTGTCTAAAGCTGCATTGAATCAAATGTAAACACAACATCGACATCCATCATCTTCAGCCGCGAAGCTTAACAGGTAGCGACAGTGAAACAGACTGAAAGCAGTAAAACCAAAACAACAGCTAAAGAAGCTAAAACGTCGGTGTGATAGTTGAGAACTGCAGAGGTTAGGGGTCTTACCTTCTGTAGGTTTGTCACTACAAGCTTATCACTTTTACATTACACAGTCATTTTATCCATTGCTGATATATAAAATATTGATAAGTGCAGCTTAAAGCATTTAAACAAAGTTTGTTACCAACTGTACAAATTTACACGGAAGTCATTCCTGTGATGTTTTGATTGAACTGTGACTGTCAGCCACGCGCCAGATGTGTTCTTTGAGGATAAGGAAGACAGGAAAATCAAAACCTGCACAGACTATTGTGTCATGATCCATGAGCTTGTTGATAAAGATGAATTTGGAAAGTCAAGTCTTGAGCTGCCAACTTCAGAGCTCTTTCTAGTTAAAAGAAACATTTAGGTTAAAGATTTATTTTGTATGTAGCAGTGTCTCTGAATTGTACAATAAATCCAATTAAATACAAAAGTGTTGGAGTTTTTATTACATTACTCCTCCTAATGATATTATTACAATGTGAATTGTTCCTTGCATTTTAATACAAATCCTGTGACAAAATGACTGAATAAGCCCTTGTTTTAAATAATCTGACCAAGCACCTCTACGATCTGACTCCAAAAACTTCACCCCAAAACTGTTTTGCTAGACACAAATGGAGGCAAGCCGTTGCTCCACCAATAGGCTTTGTAATACTGGGAGTTGATATCCCAGAATTTCGCCAAAATCAAGTCTGTTTTTCTGGGAGAAACACCTGCAGGTTTTTAGCATGTGAGCACTTGTCTTGCTCCGACGCACCTGTGCATTTGTACTATGATGCAACACTTGCAATCACCTTTTGTCTACATATGAAGTCAAAATATAACAAATGTCATTAGCAAGATACAAGGACGAAATCAGGGCTGCTTTTGACTAGAATCACTGTTAAAACAAGTTTTGACATATTTTTACACTGAATCAAGAAGCAAAATCATGTTACTGACGCTTGACAGTCGAGGCTGTTCAACATTAGTCTTATTGTTCTCTTTTCCTGTATGGCTGAAGTGCCTTGTTGAAAAGCTAAGAGGAAATAGTATGTATGTGTGTATGTGTGTGAACCAGAGAGAACAAAGCTTTATTTTCTCCTAGTGAGGACAGAGTGGTATGCTGTTATTTTAACAATAAAAGAATCTCAGAGTAATTGAAAAGTCCCAACCGTCACAGTTTCAGTGGCAGTGCTTCAAAAAGAGAAGAGAAAAATATCTCTAATGGTGATGCCATCTCAGTATAACTGATTTCCAAGTGCAGCGCCTGCACTAACACACACAATTTCCCACGGTCGCAATAATACGCCAGTCATTCCAAAGGGTAATGAATGCTGTGTGTCCGCACGCAGCAGCAATGTTGAGAGTTAACATATCAAAGCAAAACACAACACAGAGGTCAAGAAAATAGTGGGTACAACACACACACACACACACACACACACCGTATTGTTAGCTGTCAGTTGAAACAGTACCAGTGATGAAATTCCCTTTTATAAAACTTTAATTAAATTGATTAATGATTGCGCTTGATCGATAATAATGATCCAGTTATTGTGGGAGCTGCTACAGGTGATGGTTTCAAACTAACTCTAAATTTAACTCTACAAGAACAAAGAATCCATTGATCACAAACTGGGGAAACAAACATCTAGTCTCCATTAACTGAGATGCTTGATTTCTGATGGCTTAGTCTCGCACTCAATTCTGGTGCTGTATTGTCACTGTGACTAACTGAAACCCTGAAGGAATTGAAGCCATAAACCATCTGAACCTCTCTCTCATTTGCACACACACTACACCAGGTTTCTGGTCTATAGCAAGGCCGTGAAACTGCTAACATAAACAAGATTCAAAAGCTCAGGCTTTGGAAGAAGTTGTCAAGCGAGTTATCTTGTTCTAGACAAAATGTCAGACGGACAACGACATCAACCATTTTATCCCTTGGCCTTGCTGCCAGGAAAAACCTGGCAACAGTTAGCAGCACAATTAAGTTCTTATACACTGACAAAATAATCTACTAACATCTGGCTTTGTCTTCAGAGGGAAAAGGGTATAATTGGCAATCATTCCCAGGTCAAAATGACTCACCAGTGAGAGGCAAACCTTGCAAGGAGTCGTAATCGTCTTGTTTAAAAAACCCACATATGCACTTATTTTGGTGTGAAAGGGGGATAAATCTAGTGTGGCACTGAAAGAGTTAAATGATCTTAATAATGCTGGCTGAGAACATGCTGGTCACCTTATAGACTCCACCACAGCATTATGCAGGTTTATACAGGCTGTCTGTAATCTGTAATCTCTGGAAAAGATTCCCTTGTCGCACAATTACAGTTCAAGTAAGGTCACACACACACACACACACACACACACACGCGACTCTGTTATGTATTTACCTGTAAGTTAATAGCTTCCACTCATAAAGTCTAACTCAGTTTTATTAGCAAATATGATCACTGACCGAGCAGGAGGAATAATGAGGATATTCTTTGTCTGTGTGTGTGTTTCAAAATGCCTGTCACAAACAAGCTCCAACAGGAGAGGAAGCTTTTCAGCCACCTCTGAGGGAATGCACACACACACACTACACACGCACACACATACACTTACTGTTGCTCAACCTTTAATAATTTCTAAATTCCTCTTGTCTTACAAGAACAATGAGCTAGTGACCAGTCATTTGTACTGAACACACACACACACACACACACACACACGTATCAAAACTCATGGAATAAATTGTATTGATATGCGATCTGAACATCAGCACACAGGTGTTGCTTTATAGTGTAATATACCATCAGCCCATCAAAAGGTGTTTTCTCTCTGTGTGTGTGTGTGTGTGTGTGTACATGTGGAAAAGGAACACCTGAGGAAGCAAGCTTTTGGTTGTTGTCCAGACTGAGCCAACGTAAGCGCCTAATTACACCTTTGTTGACATGCCACCACACCAGTTTGCTAATTGTCCATTATCTCACGCTTCACAACGCTTCATGGTCAGTCGCACTCGTGACGCTGTCGCCGCTACTTTCTCGCCTACAGCTACGCAGCCCATCTGAGAAACGGAGTATCTTTTGTATTCCTAAAATACCGTAAAGCCCATTGTCGCATAAAACTATTAAAACACACCGTGAGCTACACTGTTGAACTGGACGACATGTTCTTTCACTAACATAAACATGGTCAATCCTTTCTTCCTGCTGTAATTACTCACTAGAGCATTAAACATGTATTCATCCGCAGGTGAAATAGTCCCTAACAGATGGCCAGCGCTTTACTCCAGTTCTGAGTCATGTTTGGTAAAAACTACAGCTTCAGCTGTTTTAGGGAAATAACTTAGCTTGTTTTGTAAAATTCAAAACTATACAGATTTAGATGAACTAATACACAATTCAGTTTTGTATTCATTGGATTTGCTGACAAATAAAAAGCACAGAATAATAGAAAAGTTATAACTAACCTTTTTAAATGACACCTGTGAGTTCACAGCTACACTTACCGGCCACTAACAGCAGTAATAATGCAGTATATTCATACACATACACTGTTTTCCTCCTCATCCTTTCCATAATGAACATGTCCATGAACTTCACTTATCAGCTGTGATGCTGAGGGGAATTTTCTTCCCATGGTGCAGCTGTCTGTGAGCCGCACGCCCACAACCACCAACGCACTAACTCCCTGCAGCGCCCACTGCTGTGAGGGAACATTTGTGTTTATGTATGGGCATAAGCATTACATGCACACATACATTTCAGAAGACACAGGTGCAAAGGAACGACTCAAATATGTCTAAACACTACAGGAAGTGGTACTCCACCTGTTTGTGTTTCTGGCACAATTATTTCCAAACAACCAAACACACACACACACACACACGACTGCTGAGCGAGGAGGCCAAGACCGCTCACTATGAGGATATAGAGAATATAGAAACACATGTTGACGGTAAAGAAAGACGACAGAGAGGAAGAGAATGGTGACAGATGGACAGAGGGAGGTGTTGAGACGATGACGCGTGGACGGGTTTAATTTGGGGAAGAGTATGGTGTGATGGGGAAGAGGAGGGAGGGGAGAAGATGGATGATGTTTAAGAGACAGGAGGAAAAGGAAAGGAGGTGAAATGTAGTGAAATAGATGGATGGAGTGGGAAGAGGGCAGGAGTGGTGGGTTACACTACAACAATTGTCTTTGAAGCATCCAATACTTCCATATTCATGAAGAATATTCATGCACTGAACGTATCTAAGTAAGTTTACAGAACTACTGTAGGTTAATACTGTAGGACCTGAAATCCAACCCAAAAGCTGTGTTCCACATGATGCAATACCTTCATTACCCATTACCTATTACCTTACCCATTTCCATGTTAATCCGATTAAAGCAAATCCAAGGAGCTGCTGAGAAACATACAAGCCCATTACAGAGGAAAGGAAATGGTTAAGACAGAAGTGTTATCATTCCCATCCACAGCAATAAGCACCCAGTATTTCAAGCCGCAGACACACCCACAAGAGAAAGTGAGTAAATTCTATGCAAGCGAGGCGTATCGAGCGAGAATCTGTTCCATCCAGGAATGATCATTTGAAATTCTGTGTCATTGCCCATTCTTATTACAGGCAGCGCTGTTGACAGGTCATAGTGAAGAACGAAACAGAAGTACAAAGTGTGTATGGGAGGGAGTGTGCCTGCAAGAGAGATACAGTTGCATTTATTTATGCATGTGTAAAACTCGCAAAAAAAGAGAAAAAAACTGAAAAAACTGGAGGATTGTGGATTTATGAGTGTTAGGAGAGAAAAAACAATTCATGTATGTATGATCTACCTGTGTGTGTAGGTGTGTGTATTGTATGTGTGTGTTGTACCAGTTCTGGTGAGGATCCAGAGACGCTTGAGCTTAACACCCATCTTGGCTGTTTTCGGCGGATAAACACTGGTGTCGCCTGATTGGATGTCATGGAGAAGATCGGACCTGCAATATAACATATGAGCCTGCAAAAGCTTCTATTTAAAAAAATAAAAATCACATTGGTGACAGAAAAAAACATCAGAAAACTCCAACTGAGATCAAGAGGATTCATTTCTAATAGAGACTGCTTTTAAACCTATATATATCTATAATTCTGTAATTCATGTCCCTTTGAGGAATGACAGTAGATGTGGAGTTTGTTGGGAGAAAATAGTTCAAGCTTTCAGATGATAAACACTGCTTTGTAAAGTCATAGCTCTGTACTTCTCCTGATACTGAAATCAGCGAGGAGGAAAAAACGCTGTGGTATTGATTAAGAATACAAAATAGATTAAACGAGCTGTTATGTTCATAATACTGTGGGCGGAGAGTTCAATCAATAAGTAAATAAATGCGCAGGATTAAAACGAAGCTGCCAGTCGACGAGAAGCTCATATAAAGCTGACCCCGCCCTTGATGATGCTGCCAAACTCTTTGGTTATTATTTCAAATCCACAGTAGGAAGCAATTTCTATTACGGTCGGCGTTCAGCGCAGATACCAATGGAAAAATGGAAGAAAGAAAAGACAAAAAGACTTTAAGTCCGTATTTAGAGTGCCAGCCTTAGCTTAGCTAAAAGTGTGCCATGGTAATGAAGTGAGATGGGGTAGCTTCCTCAGTTCAGGACTCAAGTTTGGCAACAGTTGTTGTCCAGTGGGGTCAGACCAATGTGGGTCAGGAATGTGGAGTTTGAGGTTGTTTTTCATGCCAGTCTCCATAGTGTTAGCGTCAGCCTGTGATGCCTCTACTAACCTATCAGAGCCACACCACCCAATACTTGTTTGACCTGCTGCCAGACAGATGGACTGACAGACACACAGATGGGCAGACGAACCAACTGCTGTCCTTGGAATTCAAGGACACCAGTGGTGTCCAAGCTGAATATCTAGGTTCCAAAGTGCAGTGTTGAGCAGTCGGTAAAAACATGACCCCACTGTACAAATTCATGAGATGAAGTTAATTTGTTTAGGTGGAGATTGAGAGCAGCTGCAGCCATGTTATCGTGTTTTCCTTGTATGTAGATACTTTGAGCTGTCTCTGGTAACATTTACATGTTCTTGGCAGTTTTATCTCCCAAAGAAACTGCATTGCCCGCGCCATGTGCAACAAAAATACTGTAAAATACATGCACTGGAGTTGAATAAAGGATGGACAGGTAAAGATGTCCTTTTAGTTTGTAAGTAACCAGTCGTTTCTTAAGTCTAACAGGAAACATTCAGCCACCAATAACACTTCCTCAGTTGTCCCAAAATGTTCCACATAACTCAACTTTTTAAAAATTTACCAGTATATCAATTCTTCACTTTATTACTAGAACTGACATGCCTTTAATTTCACTGCTGCCAAGATAGACAAGGCTTTGAAACAACCTCAAACCACTCTTCATTGTGTCACATTCTCAGATGAGTAATGCTGGAGTTCATTATCTCACAATAAATAATCAAACTGTTTGTGATCGAGCAGACCACACCATCTCTGTGTCACTCTGAGGAGAAATGAAGACTTTTCTTTCTACAGTGTGGGTGTTATGTTTGGTTACTGGTCTTAACATTTACCCTCCAGTTTCAGCACTGAAATCTGGAAATGACAGACAGTTATAAACAGTTAAGCTCAGTTATGTAAACTGGTTATTTGGAGATGAAAACATTAAGAGAAGACACTCCAAACAAGTACAATAGCAACAGTGGATCAAAACAGAGGGTGGCTCAGACAAACTATTTGGATAATACCTCCATCTTTATTTTGACTTCCAAATGAGTGGTTTAGATTACATGGGTGAACTATGGACTTGTCTCACTGTGTCTCCAGTTTGGTAAAGTTGGACATTAAAGTCAAAATAACCTCCAGGGATGATGGGAAAACTATGGAAACCAGGTATTTTACTGCTGAAACACTGCTTCTTTGCCATGTTTAAATATTTGTCATGAGACAGACATTAGTAAATCTCCATACTTGCCTTACTCTAGTCAAAAGAATACATTTTTCCAGCAGCCACTCTGTATTTATGTTGCCACCCTGCCACAAAATCACTTAAACACTGAATTATTTAAGAGTAAACGTGCTGCTGAGACTTTGCATTTCCATATACGTCCTCACAGAAGATCCCTGTGCAGGCAGAAGCACCACAACACGTCTGAAACATCAAGATACAGCTGGAAACTTGGGAGGCTTGCCAATTTGTGGATGTGCTCATAACACACACTCACTCAACAACACACACACACACACACACAACCACACACACACACGCAGAGTGCATAGAGCTTCCGTCCCCTAAGGCAAGTATAAGGGGTTCTCTAAAACTGCTCAGCTTGAAGCATGAATGCTGTCAGTGTGTGTGTTTCTGTGTGTGTGTGTGTGTGTGTGTGTGTGCTGCTGGGGGCATGGGTATTACACTGTGTGGGATCAACTCAAAATGTTCGACTTGGATACACACACTTGAACACTTGAAAGATTACACACACACACACACATATGCGAGCGGAGAAAGAAAAGGAAAGCAGCTGTGCAGATCTCTGCAGCTGGCTGATTGGCCAAAGGGCTTCACTTTGAAGATGTCCCAGAGAGAGAGGGAGGGAGGGGCGAGAGAGGTAGAGGGAGACAGTCAGGGTGAGGGAGTGAAAGGATGGTGGAGAGGACGGGGGAGGAAAAACGTTAAGAGAGAGAGAGAGAAAAGAGGAAGTAATGCTCAAGGGCTGCTGCCCTCCCCAGAGAAAGTCTTCAGTCTATCTTCTCTGCTGTGCTGCCATCTTTCCCTCGTACTTCACCTCTGTCTTGGCTCTTTCAGATCGTTCAAAACGCTGCAGTCCGTCCTCCAACAAAGACTGAGTAACAAAGTAATGTGCAGGGAGCTCCTCACTCCGGTGTTGGCCTCTTTTCATTGGCTAACTGAATGTAGACATTTATTACCTCAACAGCATTACAGCGAGGCCCCGGAGTAGATTTCTGAGTTGTTCTGTCCACATAGTAACTTGTTAGTGTTTGCTGGATTTCCCCAGTGGAGCCAAACAAATACTGGACGTCTCAGTGCTTTTTTAAATATTTGAGATTCTTAAAAATCTGATAAAAGACAACAGTTAGTGAGTTTTAGTGTTGGTAGGTAGATTTTGTTGCCTTTGGGCAAAGCCAGGCTAACAGTTTCTCTCTGTTTCCAGTCTTTATGCTATGCTATGCTAACAGGCTGCTGGTTCCATATTGATCTTCTCCTCAAACTCGCAGCATGAAAGCAAATAAGTGTATTTCCAAAAATGTCAAACAATCATTTAAATTAAGTTTGTGGACAAAGCTGTTCTTCTACCTCTTCCTCTCCATGTTCTTTTTCTTCTTCAACCTCTTTGTCTTTCATCTCTGCAATTCATCATTATCCTTCTTTGCCAGTATTCATCCACCTATTTTTAACTTTCCTTTTTTCTATTCCCATCTGTAAATTACTTCTTCCCTCTCCCCTCCCCTAACTCTCTTTCCTGTCTTCCTCCCTGTCTTTTCACCTGCCCTCTCCCTATCTCCCCTCCACATTGCTCGTTTCTCCCTCCATCTGGCTCTTGTCCTTGTCATCCCTTTCCTCCACTCTCTCTCCTCCTGGTCCACCCACCACCTCTTCCTCCTCCCGTCACCTCCCTCCCCTTCCTCCTCTCCCGTCTGACGCTCCTGTTCCTCCTCCTGTCTCCCACTTCCCAGTCAGATCAAAGAAAGTTAAGTAGGCCAGTGGCTGTGGTGGGCGTCAAAGGGCTTAAGGTGTGTGTGTGTGTGTGCATCTTTATTTTTGTACATTATAAGGGAATATATGTTGATTGACATTAACTCTGTGTGGGTGGAGGATGAGTGTGTAATGTCCAAAATGTACAGAACATAACTGCTTTTATATCTATCTATTAATAGACGGTTACTCCAGGATTTCCAGAGTAATTGCAGGACTTAATATGAATTTGTCCAGATTGTTAGGAAGCTGAATAAAGGACTGAATAACTCACAATACTTTAAATTAATAATGAACCTTGCAAGAAAAGGAAGTGTATTTTCATCATGGTCTTTGTACACAGCCTGGTTTCAGGGTTTTTCATTTAATAAGCACAATGTCTTTAAACACTGAAACATTAGGAGCAAGTAACAAAATCTAAAGGCTAATCTAAGTAAAGTGACACAATTAGAAACGTAACTACAGCACAGTGGAAATATTTAACTCTAACTCAACACGGGAGTGTTTTTTTTCCACTCTAAGTTCACATGTGAAAGTTTATTTTGAAGAGTAAACTCTTCAACTCACAAACACTGGAGCCTCCTGGGTAAGTTAAATGATACCTCACTGTTATGTTTTAGCAGTACCCATGAACCACTTCAGGCATCGCAATGAAGAAGACAATAGGCAACTCAACAGTTGATCCTCATGTTTATATTCTGAGCAGACAAAGGACTGATCACAGACAACAAAGATCTTTGGGACCTGTAGCTGACTTCTCTTTAGTCTCTACCTTCAGTAGAAGAACACCATGAACAACAGTTATGTCAAGTCTGAGTTAATGCTCCACCCATTCAAGAGCAGGAAATATCAGGTAAATGTAGTTACTGAAGTTTGTGCGAGTAGAGCAACATAAAACAAACATGGACTCACCATTTTCTTGAAAGTCTATCCTGACTTTGTTGGACTCGGCGCTCGTGGCTTTGGTCCAAGCTTGTCCTGGCTGCTGTTTTGTCCACGCGGTGATGTCGCACCAGTAGTAACCTCTGTCGGACAACTGGACGCCAGCCAGGCGAAACCGAAACTCTGCCGCACCGGACTTAGTCAGAACCAGACTGTCTCTGGATGGACAGACAGGAGAGATGAATACCTTTCAAAATAAAAGATAGACACCAGTGCATTATGTGTGAATGTGTATACATTTCCAGGTGTGTACCTCCTGTTGGGGTCAGTGGCTCCTCCGTGCTGCAGGACGTTGTCGGGGCTGAGAGTCATGATGGTCCTGACATTGCTCTGCAGGCTCTCCTGTGATTGGATGAGCACGGAGTAGCCTGCCTCCCCGAGGTTCTCAGTTGCCACGGTGCAGCTCATCTCAAAGGTAGACCCGCCCACTGAGGCTTCGCGGATGCGCTTGGCCGCGACGTTCAGAGTCGGACCTGAAAACACCACCAGTCCGTCGATTAACTGATGAGTCGACTTTGAGGACGTCATTCAGCCCACCACAGTGACAAGAGGAGGGAAATCCCCCAGCGGAGGCCAACAGGAAGTGATAAGTGATTACACCATGAACTTATTCTGATTCAAAGCTGACTCTCAC